>JZKD02S1408416.1:0-11222 GCA_000966675.3 Picea glauca | reverse complement strand
TGGAAAAATAAGGGGGATGGGAGAGAACCCATGTATGGAGAAGACATAAATTCCAGAGATGATCATGTGCATGGTTGGTCTAAGAAATACAAAAACCGACCTGAGCTGAGAGAGTTGTGAGCTTGGTGCTAGGAGGGTACCTGAGAAACCTCGTAGATGGATTTGGATGTGGTGGGTATAAGGAATTATCAACTAGTGGTTGTGTGAAGGAGAGAGGCCTTCACTATTTAAATTGATCTGAGAACTTGAGAGAATTCCTTGGTGGTATCATGGATTGGCACAAGGGTGGCCAAAATGTGGAGTTTTAGTGCTTCATATCCTACGGTTGGGTGGAAGTGAATTCACCCAAAATCAGTCGATTTGGACAACCTTTGTTCAAAAAAATACAAGTTTCTTTTTTGTTTTTTTACTGTACTTGTTAAGTATGAGTATTAGTGTTATTTTTATGAAATTTCATGGCTTACTAAGTAACCATGATATGGATAAAATGAATACCTAGTGACTATTCCTTGTATGCTTGATGTTTCCTCATCGATTATTGTCTCTTGTAATGAATGAAAAATGAAGAGGTTTGTTGGATATATAATTCATAGATTATTGTTCCATGTTTTAATTCTCTAGTTACTTAGCCTATGAGGACATGATTTAAAGGAATCCTGGACTGAGACCTTTAAACTCAAAAATAAATAAATAAGGAGTGCATTGGAGTATGCTTCCTATACACATAGTAAAATTATTTATAATGGTAATCCCCTTGGTTCCCTGTTCTCTTGCTCCCAGATTATTCATCTCGTTTAATTTTACATGTAAGGTTTTAGGATCTAAGACCTTTTTTCGGGGCCCTTGATAGGGTGCTTTTATTGTTTAAGAAAAGGGGATAAAAAATCTGTAGGGGAAAAGTACAAAACCCAGTAGAAAGATGCAGTGAAATACTATGAGAATGTTAAGTCTAGGGATAACCCTCACCCATTGAGAACCCTATGAAAACCAAAGAGGATCGATAATCGATGATTTGAGGTGGTGAAACGATCAAAACAATCCACTGAAGGACTAAGATTTTTGATTAATTATTGTAACTAACCCTTGAAGGAGCCACCAGATCCCGATTGGCTTAGCCTCAACCTCTTCAAATCCCCATTGAAGCCCGAAGTGATGGTAGTAATCAAATCAGAAGGGAGGATAAACCTCCACCATCAAACATCATCAAAGATCTATGACTGGTGGCAGAGTCCTAGTTAATCGACTCACCAGATAATCAGAGCACCAAAGAGTTCATGACGTGGGCCTCATTACATATCGGTTCTGGTGGGATGTGGTTTCGATACAAGGTTCCACCCTTGCTTGATTATAAACAAGGGAAGAGAGAGAGAGAGGATGGTGTCATGGTGATGTAGAGTACCAACATGGTAGCCAAAATATCACGAAGGCTGACAGGTGTCAGCGTTTGATTGGTGCGAGTTAAGGTTTTTTCCTCTGTCGATTTTAATCCTTTGAATCAACACCTTTAAATTATATCCATTGGATCTGAGGACCAAGTGATCATAAACCATTTATATTTCAAAGGAAGGAGTCACTATAACTTCAGGACATTGGAGCTCCCAATATTTGTTCCACTGTGCTTCTTCCTTAGTTTCCCGGTTCCCAATTAGGTAGGGTTCCAAGAAGGTTTCCAACCCTTTACCTTGCAAAGTGTATGGTCAGGAAGAAGCTTAGGGAACATGTAGATTACATCAGGATGGCATAATCAGGCAATGTATCGTTTAAGTTTCTTGTACGAAGTGGACAAGTGTCAACACCTGAGTGGAGAAGAGCCTTTGTTCTTGTAATGGCACGTAGTGCCACGTCAGTCCCTGTGTCATGTTGTGCTTGGTATATGTGTCATGCTTTGATTAGTCCATGTGTTATGAGGATAATGTGCCACTTTTTGTGGTTAGTAGGAGTTCTAGTGCAAAGTTTCCTCTGAGGTTGGAGGATGTGATGACATCAACTACATGTATCATGACATGTCATCAACCTCGTGTTAGTGCCACATTAACCTGCTGTCAGGTTAAGTTATGATGTGTCCTACTGGTGGCATGCCACATCAAGTCGGTGTGTTGTAGCAGCTAGCTGTACCACCAAATCAGGATTTTGAAAGGAGAAGGAGTGAGCACTTTTAGGTTTCATGTGGGCTTGGGTCTCAGTAGAGAAGGGGTTTTGGTGCCCAGTGGGTTGAGGCTCCTATTTGGAGTAAGGTTTCGAGGATTGGACAATTGAGAAGGTATATGCTAGTGTTAGAGTGGTGGGGATCCATCAAATCTTGGTGCCCGGTTGGGAATGAAACCACCACCAAACCCATTGTTGGTTTGGGTATGTGTCCATCATCCTTTGGCCAGGGTGTGTGATGCAAAGCCCCTACCTCGCAGGGTCTGTTGAGCTCCCGATCTATGGATATTCTCACTCCTTGAGATGAAGCAACACTTTGGGTCCTCACTGGAACCTTCAACAATTAAAACTGTAGGTCCTATTGCAAAACTCCCACCTACGCGAACTAGCACCAGGTGCGAGCTTCTCCCACGTGATCATAGGCTATGGCCGAGCGCCAACTCACAAGGCACTTTGTGAATTTGAGACCTTGGGGAATCTGTTTGTGAGTCACCCGATTCTCTTTGAGTCTTGAACTCCCAAACTCCGAGTTAGGATCCTATTTAGCGCTATCTCTCTCCCTTTGCTTCCGTGATGTGACCTCTAGCTATAACCTGGGGCCCATATTTTCAAACGCTTCGGGACTTCGTGTGTCAGGAAATTGCAAAGTGGCTCTCCTCCCTTCCATCGAGGTCCAATCTCTCGATTGTTATGACTTAAAATCAATGGTCCAAATCTCCTAGTGATCCAAAGGTCCATATCCTCTCCCGCGAATTAGAAGTTCGGGTTTCGGAATTACCAAGGGCAACCTCCTTCATTCTCCCAACCCCCAAAATATCCTTTCCAGCGAAAAGGAATCAATGGCTCGATATTTTCTTAGATCGACGACCCACTATCTCTCCTGAGATTCCAAGTGTTGAATGAATCTCGTCCCTTATCCTTCTCATAGTTCCACTGAATTCGACGGTCTGTGGATGTCACGCTTCTCCCTCCGAAAATTTCCACCATCCGTCCAGGCTCTCAATGAATCCTATCCAAGTAGCTCGGTGTCAAATCTTCTTAGCTTGTTTCCATGGGGTGACTTCAAACCTTGTCCCTTCTTCAAACTCTTTGAAGTCTCTATCCTTCCTGATCTTGAACCCTTGCTGCAAACTCCTGGATTCTAAGGAATCCTGCACGCACACCTTGTGGCTCTCACAATAACCTCTGATTATTCGATAACTTCAACTCTGTGCACTCCTTGCAACATAAGTTCTTCAACTGATCCTTTTGTATTGGACAAGTCTAAGACTCTCCTCAGCCCGCACACACCTTTCACAGATCTGTGCTATACTTGCACTTCTGCTGGTATAAGTTCAATGCTAACCCTCCTGAGCAATCTGAGATGATCCAAGAAATCTGTCAATGCACTCCTTGCAGACTTTCACTGCACTCCTTGCAGGAATTCTCAGAAAGAGAAGCAATTGAAACTTATACACTCTGTCTCATAGACTTTATACATTCAACATGAAATCACATACACATACAACATTGAAACAAATGCATAACAAAGAATATAAGCAAACTATAAACATACTATTCAATAGATACACACAACAACCATGGTACACCATGAAATTGGATCAAAGCATTCTTATATTAATTCAAGTTCTTATGTACATGGTTCCTATAGTAACAACTATCTGCTCATACAAATTCTATAATCTCTGTTCTTCTCTGCTCTCCTATGCTCTCTAAATCTACAACAAATTACAATGAGAATGATGATTCTACAATACATACGAGGGAGTCTTCTTGAGTTTTTCCCTCCTACAACTCTAAACTATCTTATCAAATTAAAGACTACCATCTTCTTTACATTTATTACAATAAATGCCTACAACCGAAAGATGAGATAAAATGCTCAAGATCTGTATTACAATCCCCAAAACATTAAAACCAAATATGTCCTTCCAGCTATTACATTAGTGTTTCTTCTTTTGAATTTCAAAATGTCTTCAAAATGTGTGCGGGCATATCCAGTTGTTCTCCACTCGCGCTTTCTTGCGATGCTCCTGCATCAGTGTTCCAAGTTGGAAGGAGACATGTCTTGACACGTCAATGGCATGTTGGAGGGAACATGTGACATGGATCCACATGGGTGCCACATGGCGATGAAGTGGAAGTTGCGGGAGAAGGCCTGAAATCTTCAAAGGGTTGTAAATTTTGATCCCGAGCTCAGTTTTGAGCATGGATATAGTCATTAGAAATATCTCAATGAGTAGAGTAGATTCCATATATGGGCTATTTTTTGAGAAAGGAAATATAATGAGAAAGAGGAAATTTTGACACCCCACTAACCTAAGGAAGGGTTAGAGGGTTGGGTGTGTTACAAGCAATTTTATAATTGATGTATATGTTGATGACCTTTTCATAATTGGAAATAACATTGATCTCATTCTTAGATTGAAGAAGCAACTTGTTGACTCCTTTTACATGATATATCTCAACATTTTTCATTATTTTTTGGTTCTTCAAGTATTACCATTGTCTAATGGTATTTTTATTTCTCAATCTAAATATGTACTATATCTTTTGACACGTTTTAAGATGGTAGATTGTAATTCCTATGCTATTCCTTTTCAATATGGAGTAAAACTAAGAAAAACTTGTCAAACTCCTAAAATCGATACTACACTCTATCGAAAACCAGTCGACAACCTCATTTATCTTACTCACAATCGACCTGACATTTCCTTTACTGTTAGTGTGGTTTTTCAGATTATATAGGATCCTAGAGAAAGCCACTAGATATAAGTCAAATTGATTGTTCACTATATCATGGGTACCACTCATTTTGGTATCCAATATTGTTGAAGTTCAAATACACTAGTCAGCTTCACCGACTCCAAATGGGTTGGCGAAAATGATAATCATAAATACACTTATGGCTATGTGTTTCATTGCAGAACTGGACTGCTGATTTGGTCATTCAAGAAATAGAAGGTAGTCTCCTTGTCAAATACAGAGGCATAATACCATGGCATCGTTCATGCAGATACAAGGACAATATAGATTCACCAACTTCTAGGTGAACTTGGATTTGATGTTCAAACCTCGACCACTATCTATTGTGACAATCAGAGTTCCATTCAAGTTGTTGACAACCTTGTTTCCCATAGTAAGATGAATCATGTTGATCTCCATGCGCACTATTTGAGATAGTTGGTTCATGAGAACAATGTCTCTCTTGTCTACTATAGAATAGATGATCAGGTAATTGATATATTCACTAAGATATTATTTGAAGATCAAGTTTTTTACATTGCTTGGGCTTAAGGAATATACAATTATTGGGGGATGTTCTATTGACATAATTTCACCTCCCAAATCTCTAGAGCCATGTATTGATGGTTGGGTGTTGGAATATTAAGTTCTGATGGTTCATCACACTTCTCCTGGAATCAGTTAGTTGGGTGGTCAACCTACATATGGAAATAATTGGTTGGGTGGTTGACCATATATATACATCATTTATTTGAGTAGTATACAATCTTGTCAGTCAGACAATTGACTAACAGTTAGTCGGTGGATCGACCAGTCGAGAAATCAACTATGAGTTGGATGCACGGATGGTCGAGTCGAGCATCCTTGTTGAGACGACTAGACAACATGGATTTGATGGAGTCAACTCTAACCATTGATGGTTATATGTGGACAAGATCTTTCCAATTCCAAGGAAGTTGGTTAGATCTTGAAGCTATAAATAGAAGACCTGATGGGTTGTTATCATCATATCGATATCATTGTTGTTGTGTACAAGATGTCAAACATGCATTGTGATTGATCACAATGCGCTCTGATTAATTGTTGTAACGATGTCTTTAGACAATACCTTTTATCTTTGAAACTTATTCCTCTTCGATTATCTACAATTTTTTTTATCTGTCTCGTATTAGGTTACACCCAATCTCCAACATATGTGTGATGAAAAAAAAAAAAACGATGAAACAATTGCATGGTGATTGATCCAAGGCAAGATAACTAATGGATATGTGTTGATGGATGGTCCATTTATTGATGAATGGATGGCTATGTTGGTTTGATGGATGGATGAATCTAATCCTTTGGAACATCGTTTACTCAACCATAATTAAATATTTCCATTCTGAAATAAAAAAAATGTTACTATACTCAGTTTCCATCATGGTATACATAAAAAAACTACCACTTCAAAATATCCAAAGTTAAATAATAAAAAACATTATTTATGTTCCTTTATATATGTGGTCATGGTTAGCTTGCAACAAATTACTTTTTGTCAAAAATTCAAACCAACAATTTGTATCATAGTGGATGGAAGAGTTTGAAAACTTATAACATATATTTCTTTTACTAAAGAGGCATAGGGAAATTTGGGTAAGTATATGTTGCATACTATTTTGATTCCATAATCTCAATTCAATCTTTTTTTCCTTGAAAAAAAAACGTAGCTTCCATTATATTAAAAGAAGTTACATTTTGAAGGTGATAAAGCTTTGAATTAAAAAACCATCATTAATAAAGTCCATGATAATACTACAAAAGAAGACTATATGTCACAAAAGTGACTCCTAACCAAAAATTGGATCTGACAGTGATCATGAAAAAAATACTCCCAAAACAAAAAATAAGAGACTCAAACATATCACTTGAGTGATCCGCAAACAATCAACTACTGTTCAAAGAAAGGATCACTTCTTCTGGAGACCAGATCTCCAGATCAGAACTCTTCCAAGACTAAATGATTTTTAGGACCCTCCAAAGCTTCCTTAGATAAGGCGTCTCCAAACAAATTTAATTCCATGAATATGTGTCTGAATGTGATCTACTAAAATGAAGTAGAAATACATTTCAACTAATGGCCTAAATTGATCAATGATGTGTTTACTATTTTAGTTGCCTCCAACATCCAATCTATAACCAATTTTGAGTCTCCAAATACTTGAACACTAAACACACTACAAATTAGAGCACATTTCAACATCGTGAACAACGCGTTAAATTCAATGAAATTATTAGAACCCATGCCTAGAGATGTTTTCCCAGTTATATAATGAGAATTATATAAGTATAGGATAAAACCAACTCCACTACAATGTTCTTGACCTTGAAAGGCCCCTGGAGTTTGACGATCAATATCCAATTACCATATTAAACATGGGTGAGGACCACTGGTAGAAACTGTGTAATGGATCAACAATCCCAGAACTTGTTGGGTAACCTGAAAAGATGGGCATCATTTTCCTTCGAATATACTAATATTCCAAGCGATGTATACACCCCAAACAACTAGAGGAGGGAGAAAATGATACTGCCTCAAATGAGAATTACTAAAGAACTCCAATAAACAATCATTCACATTATCTTTATCCCACGGGTTTGGGGGGGGCTACCTTGTTTCCATTGTCTTCCCATACTTGGTGTGAAAAGGGGCAATCTAGGAAAATATGTTGATTCAATTTTGTAGACATGGGTAAAATTGCCTGCTATGACATGAGGGAGAGTTTCCTGATGGAAGGTCCCAATCAAACCTACTCTCATTTGGTGTGGCAATCCCCACTAGTATTTGGGCCTAGTTTCAACTAACTACATGAATTACTCTTCAAAGAAAGGCTTGTTCATCCTAGTTAGACTAAATCCTAAATGCAAATATATTCTAATATGCTAATGAAACACTATTTTAATGCGCAAATATGGTCATATTCTAACGATAACATAATCAATTGCAGGCATACGATTCAATTGCAAAACAAAAATAGTTCTTATTCAACATAAATAAATCATACTAACATACATATTCTCATATAGATGATCATAAGTATGTTCCTATAATTGAGCTCATAACCATTCATAATTATTTCCAATAAATGACTATTGACAGTGGTGGAAAATTGTAAATATTTGCAGAAAACAATAAACAATAGTGCACCATTGTATGAATAGACCACGAATTAGATTGCCATTATTTTCCTTCAAAGAAATAGTTCATATAATAAATACAATAACAAGTAGAGAACTTTCCACTTTTCCTTAAAGCTTGATAAATAGTAATACATGACCCAATTTCAGTTCTCCAGATCCCCTCCCTCCTCGATTACATGAAGCTTTCTTTTATAGAGTAAGAAAGACTATTTAACTTTCCTAATTGTGAAGGTTACAATCAATAATGTTATAGTTTCCCCCCTATCCTATCCTTTTTTTTACATTTTCGATTTTTCCCTCATAGAAGAACATGGAAAATTCCTACATAATATTCTTTCCTACTTTGGTGTCCTCAAGAAGGTGAGAAAACAAATATTTGGCGGTGAAAGGCATCTTCCCTAAAAATTTGGTCTAGATGACAAACAACGACAAGAACGCATGTTCATTGGTTCTAGGACTTTTTCAATTGCTTGAAAATTTCAATCGATTGAGAGGGAGACACAGACATTCCCCTTGACCTTAACCTTTTGCGAAAACGAATAGAAGTTGACCTCTGTCACTTTACTTTGTCTCTATGACGAGGTCAAAACTTATCTATTCATTTTGATATTGATGGATCTTAAGTTAGTCTGTGTAATACTGCCATCTCTCCAAGTAGAGCCTGTGCTATCGAAGAACAAGTATTTTGTTATTTGTGAAAACAAGTGAAGCTCCTCTTATGCTTGGCATTGTTGAATTATAACTGTTCCTCTAGGTGGAAGTCACCACGAGAAGGGTTTTAATTTCATGAGTGTTGGGACCATAGAAACTCACGCTTGATCACTCTCTTTTACTAAATGAATTTTTTTTCTAGCTTATGTATGATCTTTATAGCTGTCTAACAGGGTTTTCAAATAGTATAATTATCAAAGGGAAGAAATAATTTCATGATCAAAATCTAATTTTCTCATTGGTGTGGGTGATTTGTCTTATCCTTTCATTAATTTTTCGGTGGTCATACAATCTTCTGGTACCGAATCTTGTGCTATTTTTCTTAATCATAAATATCTCAATTGTTATTAGAATATCTAATCTATGTTACATATGTGTTTTGTCCAATCATTTTAGGTGTGATCAACACTTCTTTTATCTCTATAAATGATAGATAGCTTTTGTCTCCATCCTAATTCATCATACCATTATTTTCAAATCCTAAAAGGCCAAAACAATTATTAGTTTTCAAAATAGATGAATCCTTTAAGTTAACATGATTTGACTTGTACTTATCTTATTCTACTATATTTCTTGTATATTTCCTTTTATTGCCTTGATAATTGGTTTCTTATAGTTCGATCTGATGGACGAACAAGGAATTGACTTAACAACCTTTGCAATTAATTCCTTTTATCATGGATCATGATGAAGGGAGGACTTATGGGATGTAATTACATTGTAGAAAATATTGTGGGGCATGGAAACAATCTTGTGGGATGTTTTATGCACCTTGTAACATATCATCCCACAAGGCATGGACCTGATAGGTTTGCAGAGTTGATCTCATGGATTAGTATTGTGGGGATAAGGGTTGTAGCATGCAGGCTTGAAGGATTAACTTTATAGGATTTACAGTTGTAGGTTGCAGGGTTGTGATGATATTGGATTAAGTCTTACCAATTTGTTTGGGGAAGCCTGCAAATATTTCCCTGAATATTTTCTGACCTGCGGGGTTGTAGGAAGGTTACACAATCAATTCATCATGAAATTTCAATTGGATAGTGTTGTGAGCTATGTCTCACTAAACTTTACAATAATATAAAGAAATGGGTTGGCAGGTTTTTCAAAGACAAGGCATTGTAGTGCAGGGCCACAAAGAGGACATGGACTCTAGTAGTGCCTATTTATGTTTGGGAGGGTCCACAAAGGTAGGGTCCACATGATCTACGACCTGCAAACCATGTGAATGAATTACAAACCATTATCAAAACATCTCTACAAAGGGTAAATCCCACAAACTTGCATCTTGTGGGTTGTGGGGATGTTATAGATGATCATACCAAATAGTACCATAATTTCACAACACTTAAGTCCACATACCAATAAAAGATGAGCAAAGGTACATGTGTTTTTCTCCGGTTCCACTCGATTTATTGACATGGATCAAGTACTTTCACATCATATTTTTTGAAGGTATATTTCGAAACCAAATACCAATTAAGACATGAAAGTTATCATTTATCATTTCACTATTTATATTTCATCAGAATTGAGATCCAGAACATCTAGATTTTCTTCATTTACAAGTGGTCGTTTACATAAGCTCAAAGGATCAGGATGCGACATTCGCTGAGCTCCTGGGCTTAAGATCTTCTTCTTATGTCTTCCTTATTTTTTCTCATATAATTCAAATCCTTCTTATTTCAGTAAAACAAGACCCAAACTTATCATGAGTTCCATATATTCAAATATTTAAGTAATACACGTGAATTTCTTCAAAACCAAAATCCCTATCTCAAATATCATGATGTTGGTATATGTTATAGTTTGAAAAATGAAACTAGAAAATCTATCACTAATTCTAATGGGGGTCACCCTTAAGGGAGATTGATGAAAAGTAAACATTTCTCTAAATTTGCTTCTTTAATCCCACATGTCCTTAACCTAACACTTTGTATGTCCATATAACTACATTGTGTTATATGAATCAGGTAAAATGAAATTAACAAGCATATCAGAGAGGATAAGTTATGTTGTTCGATCATACTCATCCCATACACCATAAAGGTGAGTACCACGACTGCTCTGCATAAGAAGAAGATGAGAATTTGTGAAATGCATCCATGTTCAATATATATTATTCATTCTTTTATAATCTTATGTATAAGAACATAAGATATTAATTACCCCCCTCTAATCCTCTTGAATATCATGGATGAAGTATCAAAATTTGTGGTTTGAAAGAATAAACAAACATCTAATTCTACTAAGATTGGTCGATGTAAACCAACCAAGACAACTCATCATATTCCCTTCGAACTTAGGAATTTTTATTAAAATAAAATCATGGTGAAAGTAGATGAGTTGATCAAACTAGGAAATCTGAATAAATATATTTTAAATTTGAACCCAAAAATCATTAACGATCTCAATGTTTCCAATGGAAAGGTTACGAGATCTTC
>JZKD02S1408415.1:152061-167188 GCA_000966675.3 Picea glauca | reverse complement strand
ACATGCTAGCATTTCCTGCATCCATGAGAGTGCATAATGTATTTCATGTGTCATTATTAAATAAATATGTTCTTGAATCTAACCACATAATTGATTGGGTTGTGATCCAGGTGGAACCAGTACACATCCTGGATTAGAAAGTCAAATTTCTTAGGAACAAAGCTATCGACATGACAAAGGTTCAATGGAACTACTACGATCCCGAAGATGCAACATGAGAGCATGAAGAAACTACATGGGAAGCATACCCGTAAATTTTCATCCATTGTGAAGAAAACTAAAGTGAAAAATGAAAAAATCCTTTTTGGGACAACTAGATTTTTGTTGTGAGTCACAATAACCCACTAGAATATTGAGTTTAGTGGGTATTCCTACTACCAAAAGTTTTCAAGGTACTAATTTTTTTCCACCTAAATAGTTGTTTATTTATATGATTGATGCTTGTATATGATCTCTGAAACTAATGTGATGCAGAGTCTCTTACTCGAACCCAAATCCATTGTATAAAGCCTTTTCCACTTTGCACCACTAGCACTTAAACTTTTTGCAAAACTTGATTTTCCCGTATAAATAATCCCCCGTCACTATCCGTGTGATCACGATCAAACATTGCCTATGTTCTAACTCTGACTCATCATTGCACTCCCTTTTTCAGTTTCCTGACGATGACACCTTTATGATCATTTCAACGAAACCTTTTGTCATCAACAAATCATATTGGATTGGAACCACTCATGTTTTGTCCCATATTATCGACAATGATACTCACACTTCGATAAACCACATCATCACACCGATGGAAACCTCTGACTGGTTTCCAGGCTTACCTGAGATGTATTATGAGTCATGCTCCAGATGGATCCCAACATTTCCTTTTACCTCGTGACATAACCCTTAAATATTTTCTGCTAATCTCTTTCCCCATACATGGCCATTTCCTGTTGCCCCAAGATTTTCGGGGAAATAGTTTTTGTGAGACCTTTCATTGTCAACGAACTTGAAAAAATTACTTCTAGTCTCCATGTGAAGTCTGTCGATGACAAAACGAATTAAAACAAATCATTGACGATATGGATTTTGTACTCATGGATGGTCCATATTAATTCGGTGCCACGTGTTGATATCAGAAAAGTTAGAAATTATCCCTCTCACTTGACTTGGCCCACACAAACCATTTTACTAGAATATCAAAAGATAAAGGAAAATGTTTTGTCCTTGATGGTCAAATTGTAAGTTCCAATGAATTCGTAATCGTCACTTATAAGCACTTAATTCGAGATTAACCACTGGTATAAACACGTCATCGTCAAAATATTGCCTCTTGATTCCTATCGACTAAACCTTGTTGGTTATTTGTAATTACCTGATGATGACATTGATGATTTCCCTCCACTTATAATTTCCACTTCCTTGGTAATATGAAAACAGTCATGAACACATGACTTCCTGCATAGAAAATTTATAACACATCGTACTAGTCTGACCAAATCAAAGTTGTAACGTGTTTTGCATTGATTTTTCGTGTGTTAGGGATTTTTGGGAAGCATTATAACCATGTTAACATATAATCGACCTCAATTGTTTGCAATTCCACCCAAAATTTTCTTAACGCTGCCACCATAGGAACTAGGTAAATTGTGTTGTGATCAGTCATCTTCGAGCCAACATGTAAATATTTTGAAAGTTGTTTCATTTGTTTATGTTAGAAAAACAGGACCGTGGAGTAATAAAATAAGGCAATTTCAGAAATAAAACACAAAAGATACACAATACAATAAAGGCATAGATATACATGGTTCACCTAGTGTTGGCTATGCCCACCAAAGAAATTTCCAGGTCCTTCATTTTTATTATCCAACAAAATGAAGGGATTCAGCCTACAACACGCCCGTTGTAACTTCCTCTTCTTTCTCTCATAGTCTCCTCTCTTGGAATACAATAATCACACTCATACACAACCATAATACATTTCCCTCAGAAAAGAGGGTTGCCTTCGAGGGAAAAAAACCATAACATAACTTCTACCATCATATCTGTGACCTTATAATGAACGGTCCAGATTGACTATGAAATTACAATATTTTACAAGGAAAGTTTCTCAAAAAACAAGGCCTGCCCCCGAACCCCCAACAAAAGGGGGCTAGGCATACCTGCATATAAATCAATGAGATAATCAGGCTCCACAACCAAGATTTTATTATCTGTAATCAGTTCAGTAGTGAATTAATTTAAATTAGTGGAACAATTTATGTAGGAGACAAAATGTCTTGTATGCAAACCAAAAAGGGGAAAATCCAAATAGTGGTTGCGCCTATTCCTGTCCAAGAACAAGATTCTCTCAATATTACTAACACAAACAACCATGAAATAAGGGAACACTATACCAGTTATTATGATATTTATAACTTGTTTTAGAGTCAGAGTTTCCCACCTGAAGACGAAGACATCGACAAATACATGAATATACACAAAAGCGATATCCACACCATAGCAGCTCGTCCAAAACCATTTTCCTACAATGATGTTGCACTATAGTGTTTCATACATGTGCATAAATATACTGGACTGATTACCAATTACTTAGGTGTCCCAATTGCATCCCATAAGGAAGATGACATTAGGATTCGATATAAGACCCCGGAACCCACTATCCCATTGGATGAATCTTTCCTGGATAAGTTCAGGGTTGATCACACAAACTTCAAATCTCTTATGGAAGACTGATTTGTTGATGAAGAGTGGCTAGTGAAAAAGGGAGAGAGACATGTCCCAACACATTACTTGAAGGACCCATACAAAATATTAAATGCAATGATTTGAAGGCTTTATGGTGAGGACACCAACACCCTCTTCAGGATGAAGTGGTTGCTAATGTCCTACACAGTGGTTAATACTAAAAAATCTTTAAATTGGGCTTCAATCTTATCATACACATTGCAAATCAATTTCAGGAATACAAAGGTATGAAGAATCATGTTTTTTATATGTCAACATACCTTATAGATGCTATTTGCATTGCTAATAGGTTTCCAACTTTTAATTGGGCTTGGAACCTAGATCAAATCCTGGTCCATGACTATTGTTTTCAATTATGGAAGGTTAATTGTAAAGAGTATTTATATGATATATGTGATTACTTCCTCGCTCCTCTACAAAAGGCCATCTTTGGCTTTCACCCACACAGAATATCCCTAGGAGCCATTAAATCCCTACAAGGAATTAGGGATTGGTACATGAAGAAATACTAAACCTACGTGAGAGTATTTTGGGCTACAAAACCACCTCATTTTCTACCCAAATATGTCCCAAATAGGTTTTTGTCCAGAGAGGTAGCATACCAGATGGTGGAAAATGAGTTCACTGCTTACTTATTAGGAGAATAACAAAAGATACAAGAACATATTCCCATCCACATTGGCCATTATTCTATGATGAATAAAAAGCAGTCTGAAAAGGAGGCCGGAATTGTAAAGGAATTATGTTTATTCCTTGGTAAAAATAAAGGGCATGACACCTAAAATTTAGTATATGAACATATGAGAGCCGTCAAGTTGGCACTGTGGGTTGTACATGAAGTTAATTTCACTGAAGACATTTTCCAGGGAGCTCTGTATTTTGAAGAAGTGCTAGATAGACTCACCAATGAACCAACCAAATAATAGTTATAGAAGGAAGAAGATGAGGAAAGGGTCCTAAAAATAGAATAGTGGAAAACCCTACTCCACCAAGACAAAGAAAAACTAGAAGCTGAAGAACGCAAAAGAAATCAAAAGGAAGCATAATTGGCTAGGAAAAAAGATGAAGTTGAAAGAAGATACCAACAAAGAAAAAACGTAGAGGCCAAAAAGAAGGAATCTTAATAGAAAAGATAGAAAATGAAGGGTCATCCTCAAATAGAAATAATAGAGAAAGTTCAGTCGACACAAAATTTGTAACAACTTCACCCCACACTAATAGAGAGCTTGAGAAAAATAAAGTTGTTGAGGTGAAACACACTGAATTAATGGCTCGAGAAGAAGAAAGGAAAAGAAAATAAGAAGATGATAGAAGAAAGGATGTTGAATCCCTAAATAAAGGACCAAATCCACATAGCTCGGTTGTGGTAACAAACCTTGATACAAGCACGCTAACTTTCCCATTTGAAGAATGTACTCCTCTAGCGGCCATCCTAGGAAGCCTTTCGATCACATCTACATGACTCTAGATTGAAGGTGCAGTTGTCGTTGTAGGAGATTATTACTATAGTCACAAGACCAAGGCTATTGAGAAATAACAACCAATAGGAAAATAGAAGGAATCGATTTGAGCCATGGAGCATCTGAAAGAGTCATTAAATGGAAGGCATGACCCGACCCTAAAGATAATGCACTACAAGCAACTTAAACACTAAATTCCTTTGTTGGTGCTAATTTTATGTCAGTTTATGGGGTCATAGGAGCCCTGGATGTTGAAAAAACAAAAATAGCTAAGCTTAAAGCTAATATGAGCACTATCAAAGATACTTTGATCGATGAATTCAAGAAAGAGGTTGAAGAAGCAGATTGTGTCCACAGGGAGGAAATGCTATGGCAAATCCAACTCCAAGAGAAAGAATTAAAAGCAAAATTTGAGGAAAAGGTCACCCTTGGCCAAAAAAGTGCATCAATATGAGATAGATGAGCTCAAATATGCACATTCCCAAGAGATCACGAGGCTTAAATATGAACAACTAGAAATAAGCGCCTACAATGGAAAGATTGAAGAATAGGTCAGAAAACTATAGCTAGATAATGATCTTCTCAAGAAAACTATCGAAGAAAAAAAATTGAAAACAATTATCATGGATACTGTCAAAGAAAAATCTACCCAGGTAAATGAGAAGCTCAGGGACATGAATGCAAAATTATTTTATGCACTCAACAAAATACATAAAGGAAAATCTGATCTAATTAAACTGAGTCTGCAAGTGAACACAATGCATGAAAAATATTAGAGGGCTCAAGAGGCACAAAGTAAGATCATTGAATGGAAAGACAATAATCAAAGCTCTCCTAACACCTTTCCAGTGTATTCAAATAAACGAAGGATCAGAGATCACCGAATCCTAGATTCAGGAATGAAAACTATTAAAGAAATTAGGAGTATCCATGATCAGATCAATACAACATGTAAAGAACTGTGGAGATCATCTGACAACGTGATAACACAATTCATAATGGACCCCCTAGTTGATTTGGATAAATCATCATCGACCTAAACAAAGGTGGATGATTTGGAAAAAAACGGAAACCTTAGCTTAAATTCCATTGAAGCTATTGATAAGGTAAATGAAGATGTTCTGGAAGAAAGATTCATACAAACAATCATGTTAAGTGCATTAAATGAAGATTCCTTGCAACATGTGGAGCATAGGATGAAGAATGAAATCATTACCCCCATATACAACAATGAAATGGATATTGAAAGAACACAACTCAGAAGAGTAGAGACGATACTTTGGAACTTCAAGCTGTGGAAAGGATTCATTGACAAGATGCAACCATCACACCCTCTTTGATCATTGTAACCTCACTTTGTAGTCTAATAATTTTTTATAATCATTGTAACTTCCAACCATCACACCCTCTTTGATCATTGTAACCTCACTTTGTAGTCTAATAATTTTTTATAATCATTGTAACTTCCCAATCGGGAAGGAGAACTGAAGCGTCATGATTTTCCACTGACGATTCGACTATTAAATAATATGAAAGGAATCTCCTCTCTTATATAAAAGAATGGAATGCAAATGTAAAAGGACTTTTATGCTTTGGCGGTTAGACAATACTATTGCTTACCATTGATTAAAGAGCAAGAGGAATTTTTAGATTGGTGATCTTCACTGAATGTGTTTCAGATTATTCTTAATGCTTTTACTGTAAATTTGAGTTCTTTGAGTCTTATTGTGTGAATTGTTTTTGAAATTTTCTTATATGCTTAAATGATCACCGATTTCTTTTATTGAAGACAATAATAATGTTGTGTAATCATAGTGCAATTACTTGTGTTCTAATTTATCAACATTATCGTTTTCATTTATCATCTAAATGTATGAAATCATTCTAACTCAAGTGATATTATTTCAAATTTTATTTAATCTTTAATAGTTCTCTCTTGATGATTCATGATAGGTTTAGTTTAGCTTAGGAATACATTTTAGAATAGTTGTAGCCAACATATCTTAGTTTGGTTTTAGATTTTAATTCTCTTGAGAACCTTTGGTTCTCATAATCACATTTAGATAATTAATTTAAAGTGGAAACCAAGCCAATATTATGGTCAGGAACGCCACCCCAAACGAGAGTGGGTCTAGTTGGGACCTTCCATCGAGCATTCTCCCTTAACTTCTTGAACAGTTCTTTTGGGCCCGTCAACAGAAGTGATGCTAAAAGGAGGGCCATTGAACTGAATGGCTGCAAAGAAATATCAAATCCCTACCCGTTCTATCCACTTTCTAGCACAACTTAACTTAGTGATTCTCATCAACCTCACCTTGAGCATACCTTGCACCCCCCATCATATTTCATGAACACGCCTACTCAAAATTATTCTCAGTGTCTTCACTTCCAATACAAACCTATCTTTTCTTCACCATGACCTTGTATCTTGAACATTCTGGAGGTTGACACCATTGTCAGACAATCCTGTGAACGCATTGAGCATGTTCTAACCAGACAGTGGAGAAGGTAGAAAGGTTAGATTCCCATTGACTATTTGTTACCTCAAGTTCATGAATACATTCCAAGTGAAGACCTATTATTCTCTCACTCTTTTACTTACAAGGAAAACCCAAACGTTGAAACCCAAAAATATCATTTACCTTTAGCTCTAAATGACTTCACGAAATAATATGACTTTGAGATCGAACGTTTCTTTCTCGCCGATGGTGGTGGTATTCCTCCCACACTGCCAAAATCTCCACCTCTCACACCCAAAATTAATCCCAAAAAGAACTTTGAAGATGAGGAAAACTCTCAAAGTGAGTTTGAAGGAGAAGCACATCTACAATTGATTCTATATAACCCTAAAGTCATGGCTGGAAACAACCCTAACTCTCAACCATATGAACCCTAGCTACTCCTAGAAGATGTTTTTGTACTTGGAATAATCCATGACATGCCTAAGCATCCTGACAAGTTTCTTGCCAAGTTGGATCCATAGAGAAAATACTCATCTAAGGACCATGACAAGAATTTCCTATCAAACATAAGGCTTCAAAATGTTCGACATGAATATGTTGTATGTCAGTTATTCTCTCATACATTTGAGAATAAATCCACCACTTGGTTATGCTCTTTAGATGAAGCCTCTATCACTAGCTAGACAATTTTTGAGATTATTTTCCTTAAGAAATTCGGGGAAGATAAAACACCAACTACCTTGGTCTTAGATATTTCAAGAACAAAAATGGATACCAATGAAAAGGTTAAATATTTCAATCAACATTTCCTCTCTTTACTTAAACAGATTCCCCGAGCTTCCAAACCTACTAAATATGTCACCATTGAAGATTACACTTCATCTTTGCCCATGTCCATGGCCATGTTCATTAAAAATGCAGAGAATGATACTCTAGAAACAACCTTTCAAGTTGCTCTCAAGATTGAAAATACTATGCTTAGTTTGAAATGGAACCCTGGAGTTGAATCCTACAAAGATAAATATAAGACTAAATCCAAATCCCATGTTACCAACTCTTTGGAAGAAAAGAAATATATTGATTCTATGGATATGGAATCGCTCCAAATAATTGTCAAGAAATTATCTAATGAGTTCATTAATTTGAAGAAACACAATGGGGAAGGCTCTTCTAATACTAATATTTTTTTTTAAATTTCCATCTAATAAAGATAAGACAACTCCTCTGGTCAACAAAACAACTCCTTCAACATCGAAAGGGATTAATATGGAAGATATTGTTCAAGCCATACAACATTGGGCCACTGAAAATCTAACTGAATCTAAAGAGGTAGAAGAATATGAAAGGGAACAATCAGAACAAACCCAAGAATCAAATGAAATGCTTGAGAAACAAGTGAATTCATTTTGGGACATTTCATATGGAGTGGAAGAAGGAGAAACATAAGAAATACATATGTCCCAGAATGTTGTAACCACTAGAAGTGAAAGCAAGAAAGCTTCCTTTGAAACCCCTACTCTTTATGAACCTCCAAAAAATGCTCCTCATATATAGAAAACACTAGATAATCCTTCCAAAATGATTGTTCCTTCTAATGCTACCAAAAATTTAGAATATGATTTCTTGGAAGACCTGAAAAGAACTAAGGCCAATATTTCTCTATTCGAGCTTATGAAGCTTCCTCAAATTCAGGAGAATTTCATCAAAATACTTCAAGGTAAGACTACCAAAATTTTTGAAGAAATAAATGTGGGAGTCAAGAAAGGTACAACTAAATATTCCCCATATGATGGTACCCATACACCTAAAATTCAGGTAGCTGTGAGTGCTTCCTTATTAGGGCAAAGGTCCAGATCCACCACTCCACCTTTTATGGATAATTTCAAGATTTTTAACAAGAATGTGCATAATTGTATGATGGATTTTGGTGCCTCTTCAAATGTGATTCCTTTTAAAGTGTGTGAAAATCTCAATGTCAATTTTGAGAAATCTGATATTCAAATTATACAGCTTGACATAACCAAATTTAAACTGATAGGGGAATTGAAAAATATTTTAATCAGGATGTCTTCAAACCCTAAGATATATTAACAAACTATTGACATCATAGTTGTGGATATACTTGATACTTATGGAATGCTTTTGAGCAAAGACCGGTATGCTTCACTTAAAGGATACTTTGTCACATACTGTTCACACCTTTGGCTACCCTATAATGGCAAGCCCAACCAGATCAGGGTCGATAGAGAACGATACATGAAACATGTGGTGACAAACCTAAATGATACAAATGAGCTTGTAATGTTTAATCATTCTATTTTAGGTAATTATTCATACGATGTTGAAACCTAACCCTATGTGGAATCAAACACACAATTTGAAATCCTTAATCACACTCAGATTGTTGAGCCCCACTATAGCATAAAAAATGTAAATAGTCATGAAGTTGTATAGTCTAACATGGTATTTAGAAGTCAGTTATAATTTTTTGCTCAATGTACTAACCATACTAATATTGAAACAAAATAAAACCACAAGTCCATGCACAATCTTAAAAGAGAATAAAGTATGTGGACTTTGTTTTTTGATGGGTCAAAATCCCTTGAAGGTGCATGTAACGTGCCCAACCACCCGCAGGTCGAGCTACGCCACTTCAAGCTCACTTCTGGAATTATTTTGACTTTTGAGCTAACTTGTAATTAATAAAGATGCATACAGTAGTCACATTCATAGATCATAATTCATGCTACAACATAATTAAGAAGAACCATATGTCACGCACAACAATAACCAGCAAGAATCCATACCATGGATACAAAATTCATAGATAAATAAATACACAACAGAATAATTACACAAGTAAATAAAAGCATAACATAGAACACTTATCTTTAATGAAACGAATCACCAACTAGCTGTAGACCAAGGATGTTCCACCCAACCATAGACATTGTTGTTCCAAGTCTCAATAGTAGTGTCACCCTCGAGCTAGGGCTATGAATCCACAAGGACGGTTCCAAATTGTCACTCGACTTCCCAAACTAGTCAACACTCAAGCTCTCATAGAATTTTCAACACTCACAACAATCCAAGTTACACCAACTCTCTTCTACCTATCCTACACAACCCAAGAGAATGAACCCCCTTCTCTACCACACAGTCCCTAAGGTTGTCCATCTCCTTCCAGGGCTCCAGTGGAGTTGGTTGAGAATCTCCATGTTGGGACTCTTAGGACTCACAGCTGTGAGAAATATTGAACACAGGACAAATCATCTCAGACATGCAGGCCTTAATTCATGGTTGGAATACACCAGTAGTCTCTACAAAAAACAAACCATGGCTCCTCTCCAATAATTCGCTTTCCCTTCCCAAGCCAAACATGAATGAGGAAAGAGGAACGGGTGTAAGAATGAATGGAGAGAGAATAGAGTGAAAGGTGTGAACAACGAGAAATTAAATCAGTGAGTGAGTGAATGATGAAGAAGAAACTAGAAGAACAAGAAATAGAACCCCCCCAAAAAATGAAGGATGAGTTTATGCAATTCTTGGAATTAAGGAACCACTTGGCCTTCCCCCCAAGAAGCTCATGTAACTGTTATTCTCCATTAAAAAAAAATGGGCAATTAAAATATAAAATAAATACTTATCCTCTCAAGCCCCCTCTCTTGTGGAATGATAGCCCCCTATAACTCTTGTCCTTTTCTAGCAACCAATGATGTATTTATTATTAATGATGATAAAAAAATACATTTCCTAGGCACACTTTCCTCTTTCAATTGTTTGGGCACTCTGGCCTTCTTGGATTAACAAAATACATTATTTAATATGAGGCTCAAAACCCAGGGTGTTACACCCCCTCCCCATTATTTTGGCATTGTCCTTAGTGCATATAAAAAACAGAGATCAAAATCTCAAAATTTATTCAAAAAGTTGCGGGTACTCTGCTCGCATGGAATCTTCATGCACCCTAGTAGGATATTCATGACCATATCAGGTCCACTAGACATTTACCAACTGTATAGCTCAATTCTAGAGCATTTTGAATTTTCTGTCCAATATTCACATTAGATGGACCTGGAAGTCTCCCTCTGTCTCTACCTGAATAAGATGCCAATCAATAACATGGTTAGGATCATGCACATATTTTTTTAGCAAAGAGGCATGAAATACATTATGCACATTAGTAGAAGCAGGAAATGCAAGCATGTATGCAACTGGCCCTATTCTATCCAATATCTCAAATGAACCACATAATCTGGTTGCTAGCTTTGTACAGCTACCCAACTTCAAAGAGCTCTTCTTGGGCTTCAGTTTTAAAAGAACATGCTCCCCCACTTTAAATTCTCTAGTTGTTCTGTTCTTAGCTGCATAAATGTTTTGTCTATCTTGAGTTGCCTTTAAGTTTTGCTTAATTC
Source organism: Picea glauca (assembly GCA_000966675.3). NCBI lineage: Eukaryota > Viridiplantae > Streptophyta > Pinopsida > Pinales > Pinaceae > Picea > Picea glauca. The sequence continues at coordinate 156,115 of JZKD02S1408415.1, read as the reverse complement.
TAACCATCTGGTCTTCCATATCCTTGAGCAATTCTGGCCCAAGTACCACTATGTCTACTGAGTTGTCCCAACTCACTGGAGTATTGCATTTTCTACCATACAATGCTTCAAATCGACTCATTTTCAATGAAGCTTGATACTCATTATTATAGGAAAACTCAAACAAGTGCACGTAATCTTCCCACTTAGATGGATTATCCATCACATACATTCTCAACATGTCTTCAATTAATTGGTTGACTCACTCTGCCTTCCCATTTGAATATGGATGGTTATTTGTGCTAAAGTTCAGATTTGTACCAAATCCTTTAAACAATACCCTCCAAAAATTGGAAGTAAACTTCGTATCTTTGTTTGAGACAATTGTCTTAGGTATCCCATGCAACCTAGCAATCTCCCTCATGTAAATTTATGCAATATTAGCTGTTGTATGAGTCATTTTTTATAGGAACAAAATGAGAATCCTTTGTCAATTTATCAACCATGACCATGATTAAATCATGTTTCCTTGTTGTCCTGGGCAATTAGTTATAAAATCCATGGTTACAACTTCCCACTTCTTCTCTGGAATCGGTAATGGTTGTAGCAAACCCGTTGGGTGCCTATGCTCAACCTTCACTCTCTGACATTCCATACATCTAGAAATGTAATCCACAACATCTTTTTTTTTTCATTCCTGGCCAAAAGAATTGGCTTCTTACTGCTGCAATCGTTTTCTAGTAACTGAGATGTCTGGCATATGGAACATTATGCATTTATTTTAATACCAAATTCCTAAGTTCTTTGGAAATAAGAACATAAATTATATTTTTATGCATATGTAATCCATCTTCCTTCATCTCATATTCTTTAATTTTATGTTGTACATTTTCTTGCTGTAAGCTTTCCTTTTTCCTGTAGGTAATGTTGATATGTGACAACAACATCTAAAATTATTCTCTTTAAATATGACTGATGCATACTAACAACTGTAGCATGCATGAGATGTACTCTTCTACTAAGTGCATCAACAAATTTATTTTCTTTTCCTTTGATATGCTTGATGTCAAAATCATATTCACTTAAAAATTCAAGCCATCTCATTTGCCTGGCATTCAAAGTTGGTTGTTCAAAAATATATTTCAGACCACTATGGTCTATCCTTAATTCATAACTCTTCCTCATGAGATAATGCCTCCACATCTTCAAAGCGTGAACAATGGCAGCAAGTTCCAAGTCATGTGTGGCATAGTTCCTCTCATGTTATTTAAGCTTTCTAGACTCATAACCAATGACATGTCCATTTTGAGCGAGGACTCCACCAAGTCCTTCCTTGCATGCATCTGTACATACCACAAAACTTTCATTTGGGTCAACAATATTTAAAATAGGAGCACTAGTAAGTAATTCTTTTAGCAGATTAAAGTTCTCTTCACACTCTGCTGTCCATTCAAATTTAATTCTCTTTTTTTGCAAATAAGTGATGGGATGAGAAATTTTAGAGAACCCTTCTATAAATATTCTGTAGTAACCAACTAATCCCATAAAATGTCTGACTTCTGAAACATTCCTGGGTCTTGGCCATCCTCTAATGGCTTCAATTTTATCTGGATCCACTGCTATACCTTGTTATGAAATAATGTGCCCTAAGTAATGGATATGTTCTTGGTAAAAATAACACTTAGTAAGCCTGGCATACAACTGATATTACCTCAAGACTTGCAATACCAATCATAGGTGATGTTCATGCTTTTCCTCTGACTTAGAATAGACAAGTATGTCTTCCAGGAATTCTATTACAAACTTATCCAAGTAATTTATGAAAATGTCATTCATTAAGAACATAAATACAATTCGTGCATTGGACAGTCCAAATGGCACCACTACAAATTCATAATGCCCATCCTGGTTCTAAAGGATGTTTTATTGATGTCTTCTTCCTTGAGTCTTACCTGATGGTACCCTGATCTCAAGTCTCTCTTTGAAAATATCTTTTCCCCTCTTAGTTCATCAAAGAGGTCATCAACTTTGGGCAGAGGGTACTTGTTCTTTGCAATGGATTAATTCAACTGTCGAAAGTCAATACACAGCCTCAAATTTCCATCATTCTTTTTGACAAAAAGTACTGGTGCTCCCCAAGGTGAAACACCTGGACATATGTACCCTTTCTTCAACAATTATTTCAACTGCATTTATATTTATTTTAATTATAGTGTACTCATTCTATAAGGTGTTTTTGATACCAGGGCAGCTCCTGGCACTAAATAAATAGAGAAATCTATCTCCCTCTTTGGTGGAAACCCTAGTATTTCTTGGAATACATATTCAAATTCTTGTAGTACCGAAAATTCTTCAAGGCTTGGCCCCTTTTTCTTTTCTAGCTCCTCGACATGGGCTGCATACAATTGACATCCTTTTCTAAAACATCTCTTCAACTATAAGGATGGAATATCCCTTATAGAGATGGGTCTTGGAACTCCTTTCACAATTCTTTGTTTTCCTTCTTCATCAAGACATGTAAATTTCTTGTTATGAAAATCTAGGACAACATGATGCTTGTCCAACCAATCCATTCCAATTAGAATATCATAATATCCCAAATGGTATAATATTCATATTAGCATTAGTATTTACACCATTAAGACTTATGGAACAACCTATGACCATATCATGGATTCTCCTTTTCGTTCCAATAGTTCGTTGAACCAAGCTTGATTTTTCAAGCTTCCTTTTCTCCAAACGTAATCTATCCACTATTTTAGGATCAATGTAATAAGGAATTGCTCCTGAATCAATTAAAATAACAACAATATGATTAATGATCTTACCTTCCACCTCGATCATATTGGATTGGTACTTTGCTTGTTGATCATATAAGGCTGCATAAATTCTTCCCATGTCTTCCACTATTGTATCCTCTTGTATGTTGTGCATGGTCTTCACTTTGTCCTTTCTGTGAGGGAAATCCTTGTACAAGTGATATTCTTTACATTCCCAACATTGGATTGGTGGTATTCCCCTTTTTCCCAAGGAGTCTTCTCTCTTGGATTCATCCTTAGCATATTGGTATTGATGATTTTTATTTGGTCTATTTCTATTGAAAGGAGGTTGCAATCCCTTCCTCCTCTGATCAAATTTCTCCTTCTTCTTATCCTTCCAAGATTTCTGCATGGACTCTTTTCCCTTTCCTTGCTCATATAGGTACTTAGCCTTTCTGATGGTCTCAGTCAAAGTCCTGGTATCATCATATTGAATCTTCTCTTTATAAAAGGATGGCAATCCACTCAAAAACCTTTATACTTTCACCTTTTCATCTTTTATGAACCCCACATACTTTAGTAGACCCAAGAAATTCCTTTCATACTCTACCATGGTCATGCTTCCTAGCCTAAGTTCAAATAACTCCTGCTTTTTCTTGTCATAGAAGTGTTTTGAAAGGTTCTCCTTTTGAAAATATTTCTTGAACTGCTTCCAAGTGATCCTATTGTTGAAATAATGTAACTGCGAAGAGCATTCTTATTATTATTGGATTAAATCCCCATTGCAGACTAATCATGTCATTATTATTATTATTGTTATTTGATTAATCCCCATTGTGGATTAATCGTGTCGGTAATTGTATAAGGACCAAATCCCCTTTTGCGGATTGGTCATCGGACAATTACAAAGGGTAGAATAAGAAGTCGGCCCCAACAGTTATTATGGAAGACCCATAATTAATTAAAGGTGGGTTTACCCACCTAGAGTGAGAGGTCGGCCCTTCCAGTTGTGACCTTTCACACGTGCCAGTCTTGTATAAATAAGAGGCTAGCACCTCACTTCAAACACACAACCCACTTGCTCATTCTCTTATGAGGCAAGCTGCAATTACTAGTTGGAGAGAGGAGAAGAAGAGTGGCGCATATTTTGGGGAGGACTATTTGTATTGGTTTGAGTTATCTCTTGAACATTGTATTGACAATTTATGATAAGGAAGTTTTTGTTGGGTTTTCTTCCCTTAGAGGGTTTCCCAGGATAAATGTTGTGTCTCTTGTGAATGTGTATTTCTCAGTGATCTTGTTCTTATGATGCTCTT
>JZKD02S1408415.1:129474-139811 GCA_000966675.3 Picea glauca | reverse complement strand
AAGGTACAATATATGTAAAAAGAAGAACTACAGTTGCTAGGAAACTGTGTCCTTCACTCCAAGATGACTTCAAAGAGAATGAAACTTCTCTCAGTGAAGGTCTTGGTGAAGATGTTTGCCATCTATTCTGCTGGAGGAAATAACTATAAGTTGATGATCCCCTCATGTACTAAGTCCCAGATTTATTACATGTGGATCTCGATGTGCTTCATCCACTGCCTATGAATTTGATCTTTGCAGAACTTCAGAGTGCTATAGTTTTTACACCAAATGACGATCGATCGATGAAACTAAATGCCCAACTCAGTGAGAAATTTTTTTAGCCACATAGCCTGAATGGTTATTTTAACTACTCCTTTATACTCTACCTTGGCTAAATATAGAGCAATGGAAGCTTGCTTCTTTCTCGACCAATAGATAGGCTTGAAACCAAGACTAAGTGAGTAACCAGATGTGGACTTGCGATCAATGTTATTGCTAGCTCAGTTAGAATCAGTAAACTTGATGAGATCTAATGTAGAGTTTGCTGCATAATGAATCCCAAAGGTGATGGTGCCCTGTACGTATCGAAGGATACACTTTGCAACCTTCCAATGTAGCTCATGTGGCTCTTGCATGAACCTAGAAACTGCACCAACTGCATAGGAGAGGTCTGGTCTAGAGTGTGTGAGATACAACAAGCTCCCCACTAGCTATCTGTATAGTGTGTTGTCAACCAGTGGAGTCTCCCTGACATCCTCAAGTTTGATTCCTAATAGGAAAGGAGTCGAAGCAGAATTGTTGTCTGTCATGTGAAATATCTCAAGGAGATATCGTGCATACTTGGCTTGAGATATTTTGATGCCTGATGCATCTTGATTGATCACGAGTCCAAGGAAGAAGTGTAGCAGACCCATGTGCTTCATCAAAAACATGTCATGTAGAATCCTCTTGATTGCAACAATTGTTGAAGTCGAGTAACCAGTAATCAAAAAATCATCAACGTATAGAACTAAGAGTAGAAGTGAATCAATCATCCTGAGATTGTAGACATTCAGGTATAATTTACAACGTACAAAGTTCCTTGAAAACAGGTAGGAATCCATCTTGGCATACCATGCCCTTGGAGCCTGCTTGAGGCCATAAAGGGACTTCTTCAGTTGACATAACAAAGATGAGTCCTGCATAAATCCATGGGGCTGCTCCATGTAGATATCCTTAGAGAGGTTACTGTGAATAAATGCATTCTTCATTCCCATCTGATGGACTTCCCATTCCTTGGCTGTCGCAATGGAAATTTCCAATCATATGGAATCCATCTTCATTACTGAAGAGAAGGTCTCATCATAGTCAATACCATGAACCTGTTGAAAGCCTTTGGCAACAAGCCTGGCTTTGTATCTTCTAATCTATCCATCCGCTGCACTCTTGGTCCTGTAGACCCATCTTCATCTGACAAGTTTCCTCCCAAAATGAAGGGGAATCAGATCCCAAGTCTGGTTCTCGAGGAGGGAGTTGTACTCCTCCTCCATGGCAGATTCCCAAAATGGATTTCCAACAGCCTTGCCATAAGACTGTGGATTTGAATACTGAACCAAGAAAAGGTTTTTGGAGGGAAATGGTTCAGTGGAAGTGAGTGCAATAGGAGGCTCCTCGAAATTAGATCTATTCCTCCTAGTATTGACTGGATCACCAACGAGATCCCCTGCATCCTGAAGAGTAGTATGTGACCATATGGGCCTCTGCTCTGGCTTTGCAACTGCATCTTGATTCTATGACTCTTCATCTGACTGTACTGAATATGAATTTGAATCATCGAATTCCTCTAAATAAGAGATCTCATCTGAAGAAGGGTCGGCATGTGCATGCTCATCATATCAGAAAGGTGGAAGAATGAAGGTGTAGGCATGCAGTTGCTGAGGTACATGCGAGACACTTTCCTCGAATTGGACACTTCACTCAATGATGAGCTAGTATGAGGAAAGGTCAATAAGTCTATATCCCTTCACACTGTCAGGGTAGCTAACAAAAATACACTCAGTCCTCTGTGGATCAAGTGCCTTCCTCTTTTCAGAGGGAATCTGGGCCCATGCACGTGAACCAAAAATGTGAAAGTGGGTCACTTCCGGGTTGAGGCCATTCCAAGCCTTGTGGGGGGGTCTTATCCTTGACATATTTATGGGGAGATCTATTTTGGATTTATGTTTCAAAATTGAGTGCTTCGGCCCATAGTCTCTGTGGTAGTGACTTTTCATGCAACATGCAAGATGCCATCTCCTTTAGAGATATGTTTTTCAGATCAACAATTCTGTTTTGTTGCGGAGTATAGGAAACTGTGTGCTACAACTGAATCCTTGCCTCATGGAAAAGATTATGGATCTCATGATTTACATACTCTCCCCTGTTATCAGTTTGGAGGACTTTGATATTATTTCTAGACTATGTCTCAACCAATGCTTTGAAATATTTGAGGTGTTGAAAGACCTCGGATTTTTTCCTGAGAAAGTAGATCCATGTAAAACGTGAGAAATTATCAACAAAAATGAGAACAAACCTTGCTTTGTTGATGGATGGATGTGGAAAAGGACCCATAAGGTCATTGTGGATCATATATAAAGGTGCAGAAGCTCTATGAGACTTTCCTTTGTCAAATTTCTCTTGAGGTTTTTTTCTGAGAACACATCCCTCACATACTCCCTTGGAGAAATGGATGTATGGTAGACCATCTACCAATATTTTCTTGCTAAGTTGTTTCATGTATCTGAAATTCAAATGTCCAAACCTTTCGTGCCATATCCTACTACTTTCATAAGCATGAGTAAACAATAAAGTAGAATTAGGTTCAATGAATTCAAAAAATGTATACAATCTAGATTGATGGTTTACCTCACTGGTAGCAACCTTGGATTGGTTTGCATGTTGTAGATGTCCATGAAATTTGGTGTGAATATGAATTTCTTTCCTGTGCAACACACTCTTGAAGCTTCTATTGGTGAGTTCAATCCTTCCTTTTTTGGTGACTTCGACAGAATAGGAGGACCTTTGCATGCATACAAAGAAGAATATACTTCTTTTGAGGCAGCCGTGTGGTGTGATGTTCCTGAATCTACAATCCAAGCATTGGGAGAGGAGTTGATGGAAATCAAGGTATGGCTAGAATTTCCTTTATTGGAATTCAGATCTTCTTTCTTCTTCTTCTTGGCACCCTCGGGGATGTGATCTCCAAGGTTGTTTTGCTGAATTATTTAATACATCAAATCTATTTTTTGCATGCATGCAAATTCCAAATGGAATCCTTTGTGACGATACATGTATTTCTCTCCTTTTCTTCCCTTTTCCCCTTTGGATCCAGAGTCATCGGTGAAGGTTTTTGTGTACCCTTCCTTCTTCGGATGTGCATGAGCTTTTAGTTTATCTTTATCTTTAGATTTCTGATATTTTTGGCTTCCATCTTGCACAGTGAGTGCATGTTCCCTTGGGCCTTTGATTGTTCCCATGTTGATGAGCTTGGTTTGCTCTTGTTTTAAGGATTCAATAAAGTCCTCAAGAGAATGCATATTCTAGGTGGCTCTAGAGGTGAATTTGACATAATGGAATGTGGATATGAATACATATAATTCAGGACCAAGCTTGGAGAGAATGGTGAGAACCATTTGTTTCTCCTCCTTCGATTTATCAACCCTGCAATCTTTGAGTTGTGACAGTAAATCTTTGAATTTTGTAAAGAAATCTTGGATATTGTTGAAGATTTTTGGATCTAATGTGAGAATATCCACCTCTAGCATGTGTCCCCTCATATCATCCTATTTTCCAAAGATCCCTTCCAAGGTGGTCTAGGCTTCATTGGCAGTCTTACAGGAAGATATGTGAAAAAGGAGATCGGGAGAAATAAGACTGCAAATTGTTTCGAGTGCCTCATCCATGTGATTTAAGTACTTGGATTTTTCTATGGATGATGTCGGTTATGTATCTGTATTCAAGGTTAACCTGTACAACCTTCTGGTTCGGATATGTATGGCTATTTTCTCCTTCCATGCAAAATAGTTGTAAGGTGTAAGAATGAATTCTTTTTTGGAAATCCATCTTTCTGTTGTCTTCAATCTTTTGTTCCTACAAAAAATTTGGTGTATATTTTGATTAGAATTCTATCAGCTCTGATACCATGTAAATGTGTTGAAAATACACATAATATATCTAGCTAAACAATAATACACACATTTGCAGAGAGAAATTGAGAAAGAATAAGAAGGAGAGAAAGAATAGAAGAATTCTCATTAACTGTTGTGAATAATGAATAATTTACACATGATATACTTTGTAAAAATCAATGAGTACACAATGGAGGAGAACCAATGCACCATAGTGGTGGTCTAGAGTGATCTAGACACACACCAACAGTTATGGGAGTGAACTTCCACCTAGTCTAGTCTCTCAGGCAGTTACGGGAGTGAACTTCCACCTAGTTGAGTTAACTAGTCAACTAGTCTTCAGTTAACTGATTGAACATAGAGTAGTGAGGAGTGGATTAGGGAATCAAGGGTAATGTGCCAGTTTGGTGATGATCCTAAGGAAAGTGTGCATTAGCTGGTGATGATCCCAATGTTTCATGGTGATAAAACCAATGCAGCATCTAAACTCAACTCAACTAGTCAAACTGAAGTGTCAACTGAAAGAGAATAGTCTCCAGGTGGAATGTTCTCCCCTAAAATATAGGAGATTGGATAATGACTAATTATGAATAATAAAAAAGGAAAAACCTTAGGAAAAATAAATCCTAGGTGTGTGTGAAGTAACTCAAACACAAATATATTCTGAATGCTACATACTATTTCACCAGATGGACATAGGCAATCCCTTTGAAGACAATCAACAAAACCCAGGTGATATCTTTCCTTGAATCATATATTATCACTAAGTTTGGTGTCCCAGAGTATTTGTTTTTTGATAATGCTAAGTAATTTTCCTCTTTGATATTAACTAAATATGATCTTGAATGAAACATTGAAGTCAAATATTTTGCGAATTATTATCCACAAGGGAATGGATTGGTCAAATCAACCAATAAAAATTTAATAAAAATCATGAAGAAAATTGTCATTGATCACCAAAGGAATTGACATCTGGCCCTCCAAAATTCTCTATGGTTCGATAGAGTAACACCTAAGTCCTTTGTTGGTAACTCCTATCAATTTTCTCTCCAAATCAGATTCAACCCTTGGTATGCACTCATACCATGTTGATATTTTACCACTCTATTGAACGCCCAAAGGTTAGCTCAGAGATAAAATCACTTTATCTACTAAAAGAACAACTGAGTAATCAACTAAAAATGAAACAAAAGCATAAAAAATGAAACCAAATCAAGCACATAAGAACACCAATATTTTTGAGAAAAAATCATGTAAAAACTCTAGAGGGAAAACCAGTCCAATGATGCTTTTATTAAGGTCAAATCAGGGCTCTCGTAACAGGGAAAATTTCCCAGTAAGAGAATTATACATTGCAGACAAACTTGGAAACACTTGTGATGATGTGTGACCTGTACTGGCATGTTTCCCAATACATCCATGACTTTTCATTCTCTAGCATGCTGATGTCCACACCTTTTCCTTCTCATACCTATGAATATTCACAACTATCTCCTCTGAGACTCGTTGATGTGTACGTAAATCTCGTATGACAAGATTTGTACGACTTTGCTCTTCACTCTACTCTTTTTTCTTTTGAAACCCACTTATTCCTACTTCTTCTCTCTCTCCTCCTTGACCTGTATGACCTCTAGATGAAGGTCCTTCTCCACCTATCAATATCTTGAATTAAATTCCTTTTTTATTCAACCCTCTCATCGATACTTGGCTCAACTCTCTTCATCCAACTAGTGATATCTCCTCACTCTAGTGTAAGAAAAAAAACTTCTTTTCTCCTACACTCCTTACTAGAAAAAGTCCTTTTCTATACTCAACCTTGGTCTCTCACCAAGTCTCTCACAAGTGTATCTCACACAAGTCCCTACCACATAGCACATGTTGCACTGTCAATGTGCCTCTTAACTCCATTTGAAATGGCATTGTTCCAAATCCCTTCACTGCATGCTTGGTCCCCATACCAAATTTCACATGCATCTCTGATTCAGAATCTTTGAAGATGTCGAACACCTCTTGTGCTCCTATCATGTGACATGTGGATCCACTATCTATCAACCATGAATTAACTTATATGATTCCCACTAAAGTCTGGGAAATAAGTAAGAACTAGGTATGTTCAAACTTCTTTCAAAACTCGTCCACTTGAGCCTTTGATAACACATCTACCTCTTATTGTGTTTCATTTCCCCCCTTATTCATGTGCGTACATTTTCTTGCATAATGTCCAAACTTGTGACATGCAAAGCACTTGAATTTTCTCATGTCCTTCTTCTTTCCATCTTGAGTGGTCAAATCTTCACTGTAAATATTCTTGAACTTTTCCTTGCTTTCCTGACTGGAAAGATAAAATTTCTCTTCATGGATCCTCTTCAAACCATCCCTGGACTCTAACCGAGTCTCCTCTTGAATACAATCATTCCATAGTCTATCAAACCCTGACACTATCTCTTGTGCACATATCCCTTACACAAAAGATTCCCAAGACTTGGGAATACCTCTCAATGATACATTCACCAACTCAACATCTTGTACTATCTCACCAATCACTGCAAGATGATATCAGATATGTGTAATATTCATAAGATAATTTACAACCATGTCCTCACCATACATACTAATAACCTGAAGTCAGTGCTTCAAATGTAGCAACCTTCCTGTATTCTTTTCTTGGTATAGACTCACCAAAGAATCATACATTTCCTTGGCAGATTTCTTCTCAGAAATGTGCGAAATCAAGTGATCCTTCACTAATTCTAGCAACACCTGCTTGGCCTTCACTTCCTTCTTCTTGTGAACTACCAATTCCTATGGATCCGTAGGATCTGCAAGCATGGCGTCAACATACTCTTTGAGGTCATTCTCCTCTAACAAAATAAAAATTCTTGCCTTCCACGCTTGGAAGTTTGTTTCCCATTCTAACCTGTCCTCAATATTCAATGTGTTCACCATATTCAAAATATGATATGATAACCCTCTGCTGGAACTACCATGTACCGTGTTGTATGGACTATCTACGAATTCACTTCTTTGACCCATGGATATTCGTGCCTTTTCCTTCTATGATCCGTGGATGTCTGTGATTGCATACACTATGACTCATGGATGCCTATGTATACCTGCAAAACACATGCCCTGCCCAATACTTTTCCCCTGAAAATTTGTCCTTTGGTTTACTCTGTTGGTTATTAACTTGATAAGAACTTTCCTCTTGGTTTCCTCCCTTTAGAGCAACCTTGGCTCTGATACCATGTAGATTTTCTCTCCAAAGCTGATTCAAACCTTGGTATTCACTCATACGATGTTGATATTTTACCACTCAACTCAACACTTGACAATTATCTCAAAGATAAAATCACTTTCTCTACCAAAAGTACAACTGATTAATCAACTAAAAATGCAGCAAAAGACGAAACAAGGAAACCAAATCAAGCACATAAGAAATCAATATTTTCAGGTGAAACCCCTGGAAAATCCTTGGAGGGAAAACCAGTCCAAGGATTCTTTTATTAAGGTCAAATTAGGGCTCTCGTAACATGGAAAATGTCCCACTAAGAGAATTATACACTGCAGACAAACTTGGAAACACCTATGTTGTTGTATGACCTATATTGGAATGTTTCCCAATACATACACTAATTTCACTTCTCTATCCCACGGATTTCCATGCCTTTTTCCTTCTCACAACTGAAGATATATGTGGTTGTCTCCTCTGCGACGCATGGATGTGTACAAAAATCCCATATGACAAGCTCTGTAAAACTATGCACTTCCCTATGGTCTCTACCCTTTGAAACCCACATGTGGATACTTCTTCTCTCTCTCATTCTTGACCTATATGACCTCTAGATGAAGGTCCTTCTCCATCTATAAAGATCTTGAATCACAGTCCTTTGTGATTCAATCCTCTCATAGATACTTGGATGGAATCTCTTCACCCAACTAGTGATATATCCTCACTCTAGTGTAAGAAAAACTCCTTGTTTTCTCCTACAACCTATTATCACATATAGTTGTCAAGGGAAGTAGGTTGTCCAAGTTCGTGGTATGCACAGGAAGCATCCGAGCTCAGCATGCAGAGCAACTCATTTGGGCTTAAAATACAAACTAGCGGGCTCAATTTTGCGACGGTGGAGATCCCCTGTGAGGATCAGATTAGCAACCCCCAGGTATTCAAAGTTTCATAATTGCACGAAGTATAGCGCCATGAAAAACACCCGAAGCCCGAAGGCCCAGAGTAATTCTCAGTCGTCCGATTCAAATGGACACGCGGCGCCAAATCTAGAGCTATGGAGGAAAGAGAAGGGGGGAAAAGCCTGAAGACCTGAAGTAGCTCCCGATCATTGATCGAGAAGGGAGAAGAAGCGTCGTCGATCTGGTTGAAGGGGTTAAAGTTCTGAAGAAGGATCAAAGCCATTGATTGAAGTGGACAAGCGTCAATAGATAAACAACTCTGGGTAAAAAGCACAAAAGGTAAGAAATATTTGATATTTGATTTTCCCGGAGCCCGGAGACCCAAAAAGCATCTCATTCGTTGATTAGTAGGATCCACACATCGCCAAATAATTCACTACAGGTAAAAGTAGCAGAAGACAAAGGAGGTTTGAGGTTTGAAAATTTCGAAGCCCGAATCACGAAGCAGATCTCAACCGTCGATTCAAAAAGGGAAGATCTGATCCATTGAGATGAAGAGGGAATATTTGAGCCACTTATCATAAATCCTCACCCAATATCATAATATCGATGACCATAGTCCATTGCAGGGACGCGACATGCTCAGGTGATAATTTTCTTGAGTCGTCTCGCAATTGAAACCATGGTTTGGAAAAAGTAATATGTGGCAAAAGGTGGTGGATTGCGGGCTCAAAAGTGGTGTGAACCCAAACCACCTTTTAGAAGCCCCACAATCATGTGTTATATAGCATCTTATCTAATAGCAGCATGTGGCTTCCCCTTGGGCATTAAGTCGTGTTTCAATCCTAAGAAAAGGCAGTTAATGAAAATGGAGCTGGTGGTTGAAACCTCGAGTCACTCAGTAATTAGAAAGTATGGAGGATCCGACCATGGAAAACAGAGCTGTCAACCTGAGGTACCCCCGTAGACGGATTCTCTTGTAGACCCATGCTAATCTGAGCTTGCATCTGATAGAGGGATACATGCATAGTCTGACAGAAGACTTATTAGACGCAAAGTTTTGAATGTAGTGATCAGATCACTCTCCTGATAGTTGGGGATTGTTTTGAGTGTAAATAAGTAGTTTTGATATTTTGTTATGCTCGTCAAATGGTTGAGCAAAGCTCCCTATTTTGTAATGTTTTGATGCCAGAACTGTTCTCTGGTTATGTATCGGATTTGAGACTTTCATATTAATAGAAGTCAGCCTCTTTTCATCTCTTTGTAAAACTTGTGCTAAAACACTCGGGCATGGAGGATCTAGTTGAGGGTTGTTATGATGTTGTAATGTAGGTTTGATTGAAGTGGTATCGTGAATAGTTTTAGTCAGCTTCCTAGTGATATTTTCCTCTCTTATACTGAATGGATCGGGCATGGAGGATCCATTCAAGTTGTTGTAGCTGCATGGTGATGTAGGTTTGATCATTGTGTTGTTGTGACTGTGTTGTTTGGACATATTTCAGTGTCTGAAGCTTGAGCTTAAGAGTGATATTGAGTCTGATTTTTTCTTCTCTAAGATGCTTGAAGGCCTGATGCCAATATTATTCTTGTCCACCTTTATTACTAAGTCTTCCCTCTGCTCACACTTAAACTCAATTCAATGACTGAAGTTAGTTGTGGCCCTCACTTCCATGTGCATTTCTTGTTCAGTTTTGTGTTGACCATCATTCATATATTGAGTTTTTTCCATTGACCTCCACTCATATAAAATCGACATCCACCAAAAAATCTGATGGGACTGGGCTTATCCTCCTACAATCTGAGGGTGACTTTCAGTGCTAACATTCATGGTGCCATTTTCGGGGAACGGATTGAAGACTTTTCCCTGGGATAAAACGACAATGAGCTTTTGATTCTGAAGGTGCATCAGACATCAGAGCCATTGAAGATTGCAACTTGTGCCTGATGACTCCACAATTGAAGACTCCATTGGGGAGGATCTTGTTGACAGAAAGATGACCGTACCGAATGGGAAGACCAGGTATCGGTTTATGAGCTTTATTCATGAAATCTTGTTCTTGTTTATCAACTCATTTCTCTCTT
>JZKD02S1408415.1:119314-129424 GCA_000966675.3 Picea glauca | reverse complement strand
ATACGAGTGTGTATACCCTCTTAGATTTACCCTAAGTTTGATTGGAATACCCTAGGAAGTAAAAGGGATTACACCCCTAGGGACTTTATTGATCTAACTCTTTATTTTAAGACTCAGGTATCGGTTTATGAGCTTTATTCATGAAATCTTGTTCTTGTTTATCAACTCATTTCTCTCTTTCCCTTCACATATAAAGAGGGTTATCCCATGCTTTGTATATTCAGATGATAATAGGCCTTCCTTTATTTATCCATCCTTGGAAGAAGATAACATGCCCTCTTCTTGTGTTGAAGATATCGATCTCGTGTCTTCACCTCTGCCTATTCATAAAAGTGAGATTTGTATTGCATCTCCTCTTGAAATTGATCACCCTTGTAGCGCTAAGGAGGTTGAAAATAATTCACAGTCTTCTCAAATCTCATTACCCTCTGTTATTCTTGCTAAGCCTTTCCATCAATTCGTTAATCCTCATGATCAACCCACTGCTTTTCAAATTAAAATCATAAATAAGTTGTTTAAACCTTTAAGGTTTCCACTTGACCTTCATCCTTATCCTCTTTATTCCTTTGAGTATCTTCCTCGGTTTTTTGGGGAGGATCATGTTACAGCTGAGAGACACTTGGAGGCCTTTGAGAAATTTGTTGATCAGCTTGAGATTTCTAATGAGGATGTTACCTTGAGGTTGTTCTCACATTATTTTTCTGGAGATGTTGTTGTGTGGTTTAGATGTCTCGAAGTTGGTTTTATTGGCTCCTATACCAAGCTATTCCATGGATTTTTAAAGTGTTGGGGTCAAAACAAGTCCCTTGATCAATAATGATTTGAATTTAATGCCTTGAGGAGAGGGGAAGAAGAAGCCTTGGCTGTCTTCAACAAGAGGTTTTACAATGTTTATCATAGTATGCCTATGGATATCAAACCTAGAGAGACTACTACCATGGTGTACTATGTCATGGCTTAGCATCCAGAGCTGGTCCTTCTCCTGAGAGAGAGGAAATATTCATCGTGAAGACACATGTTTGAAGATGTTGAAGAATTTGAAGAGAACATCCGGGCTAGGAAGGGGGTTCATATGCAAGCATATATTGAAAATTTGAATGTGCCTAAGAAGGAAGACTGTCAGTATGCTTAAGATTCTAAGCAAGAAGATAGTGAGTATGAATCAGATGTGGAACAACAATAGGGAGGTGGGTGTGACTCACATTTGGAAACATATCCTTCCATATTTGCAGATTCTATGGGAAGGAATGCATATCCATCTTATGATAAGTTTTTGAAACATTTTGAGCATGTAGCAGTGGATGATTGCATAGATAACTATACATTATTGGTTGATTATAGTTATGACATTTTAAATCCTTCTGCACCATTATCTTATGATCATTCTTATGAATAAGAGACTAAAACTATTGATGATCAAGAACTGTTTTCAAAAGAACAGGGAAGTCTTTTATTTACAAGCAGAGAGGCAT
Organism: Picea glauca; assembly: GCA_000966675.3. Taxonomy (NCBI): domain Eukaryota; kingdom Viridiplantae; phylum Streptophyta; class Pinopsida; order Pinales; family Pinaceae; genus Picea; species Picea glauca. The sequence continues at coordinate 127,952 of JZKD02S1408415.1, read as the reverse complement.
TTACAGAGGAGAATCCTGGTCATCTAAAGAAACTAGGATTCTGTCACATGATTCATGATCTTATGGCTATATACATGGAGTCGTATGTTTTAGATTTTAAAAATTTTCAAGACCTCGCTATAGAGACTTTTCCTTTATTCATTGAGGAAAAACATTGTGTGGAAATCAACCATCCAGGGCTTGCAGAAGACATTCAAGAGCATGATAAAGAGCAGATCTTTCCCATGGTTCATGTTTATGATGATTATGATTTTGATCCTTGGGAGAGTCATGAAGAAGAAGAGGGAGAGCCAAATGTGTAGTTCATATCCCGCCCAAAGCCTACAAATGAGGACTCATCACCTGGGATCAGTCAGCCTGCATCATCCATTCGCTCACCCGTTCTTTCCAGAGACATTCAGCCATGTGTGAGAAACTGTAAGACATAGCATGTTTTCTGTCACCAGCCCAATGGATTTTGTCATTTTCTCTATGAACGGGTAAGGGAGTACATGGAGTTTCATTTACTTCATGTCTTGGAGCTGCTCATCTTTATCCTGACTTCAACACTGGGAGGAGAGATGAAAAGTGTAATCATTTTTCTGTCACAACTGCATTGTTTTTATTTGATCAGTGACAGAGTAAACAATTTTGCAACTCGGGAGTTGCTTGAATGGATATGGTGGAAGTTTTCTTTCACCTAGCGCTATGTAAAAATCAGTTAGTCTAGGAATGTACATAAATAAGCTCCTCCTGGAGCCCATGTATTTCTCTTTCATTTTTAGGATAGTGTGCTTGTTAGCCTTTAATCCTCAGCGAGATGTTTTTTGAGCATGACTCCATAGCCCAATATAGAAGGTGACTGGAACTACTTGTTCTTGGTAGCTCGCAGGGAGAATGCCATCCCCTATGGAGCCAAATATTATCACATACATTGGTCAAGGGAAGCAGGTCATCCAAGTTCGTGGTCTACACAAGAAGCATCCAAGCACATCTTACAGAGTAACTCATTTCGGGCTTAAAATAAAAACCAGAGGGCTTAGTTTTATGATGGTGGAGATCCCCTGGGAGGATCAGATTAGTAGCCCCCGGGTATTCAGAGTTTCATAATTGCATGAAGTATAGCACCATGAAAAACACTCAAAACACGAAGGCCCAGAGTAAGTCTCAGTCGTCTTATTCAAATGGACACGTGGTGCCAGATCTAGAGCTCCGGAGGAAAGTGAAGGGGGGAAAATCCCGAAGACCCAAAGTAGCTCTTGATTGTTGATCGAGAAGGGAGTATAATGGTCATCGATATGGTTGAAGGGGTAAAAGTCCCGAAGTATGAGCAAATTTGTTGATTGAAGCGGGCGCGCGTCAATAGATTGACAACTACAGGTAAAAAACACAGAAGGTAAGCGAGATTTGATATTTCATTTTCTCGAAGCTGGGAGACCTGAAAAGCGTCTTAGTTGTCGATCAGTAGGAGCCACGCATCACTAGATCCTTCACTCTAGGTAAAAGAAACAGAAGACAAAGGAGGTTTTACGTTTGAAAAGTTCGAAGCCTTAATCGCGAAGTAGGTCGTGGTCGTCGATTCGAAAAGGGAAGATCTGATCCATTGATATGAAGACGAAAGATTTGAGCCCCTAATTGTGAATCCTCACCCAAGTTCACAATATTGATGACCATAGTCCATTGCGGGGATGCAACATGCTCCGACGATAATTTTGTTGAGTGGTCCCGCAATTGAAACCGTGGTTTGGAAAAATTAATACGTGGCAAAAGGTGGTGGATTGCAGGATCAAAAGTGGTGTGAACCCAAACCACCTTTGAGCGGCCCTGAAATCATGTGTTTATATAACTTACTATATGAGAGTAGCATGTAGCCGCCCCCTGGGCATTAAGCCGCATTTCAATCCCGAGAAAAGGCAGTTAATGAAAATGGAGTTGGTGGTTGAAACCTCGACTCAATCAATAATTAGAAAGTATGGAGGAGTCGGTCGTGGAAAACAAAGCTGTCAACCCGAGGTACCCCCATGGATGGATTCTCCTGCAGACCCATGTCGATCTGAGCTCGAGTCTGATAGAGGGATATGTTAGCACTCTGTAATTTTCCTGAGGCTGTGGAGGCAGTCATAGAGGCAACATCAAAATTTCTTCGAGTCATGGATCTAGCCCTCCGAGACTCAGAGAGGGATCTCTTTGTCTGATATAATTATGTTTTAATAGGTATTAGGATAGTTATGTTGAACATGGGTTTGTCTATGGATTTCGAGTTGGTTTGGTTAAGGCATAAAAGGACCATTGGGCAACATGAAGTCAATGATAAAGACGATAGTTGAATGAATAACTAAAACAAGATGTAACTAGGAAAGATAATCATGAAAGTGGATTCTTTGAGCTTATAGAATGGGAAAGGAAGAAAAGATTGGAATTCATTTCAAATGTAGAGCAGAGTAAAGCTGAATTATACACTTCAAACTTGGAAGAAAGCATAAAAATTGTTTTGAGCCAACACAGGGTGTCAAGAACAAATCCTGCACATTACCTTCTCATAGACAATACAGAAAGAAAAGTGTGTGAAATAGGAAAATAATGAGTTACATAAGGGAAAAACTTCACCACTTAAACACAACACAGGAATCTGGAAAAAGTGCCGTTGTATTCACTCATAAAGTCATTTACATACTGCTGATCATATTGACAAAACAACAAGTCATTTTTCTATATTATCTACCCATCCCGTACCTCTAGGTCCAACGCCCCATGCATCAAAGTCTGTAGATTTATAGCCCTTACAAAGTAGTTACAAATCCTAGAAGGGTGGATCAAATTTGCTAAAGATAGAAAGTTAAAACAAATTTACAAAAAGATAGGAAATGATCCTCAAATTGAGGTCAATTTCCTAATTTCACGGTCTTTACATCATCTAGAACCTCTGTGTTGTGTAGAAAACCTTCCAAGGTTGTTTGATATCCCTTGATGAAGATAAAATTCGAATTTTCCAAATTTAGATAAAACCCTGATTCATTGCCCCAAAAATAGGTTCTTAATCAACTTGAACACCTCCTCAAACCTCTTTTGCATCAAATATGGATTTTGGATTTGATACTATAATTCAATATGTATCTTTGGAAATCATTTCCAAGAGATTTGGTCGAGAAAAACTTCGATTTGGGCGAAAAATACACCTTCACTGCCTTGTCTCAAGTTTTGGTGGTTAACACAGATAGAATCTGGGTGTATTAACCACCGAAAAGCTCTGCCTTCAGTGGTTAATGAACAATCGTCCTGTTCGCCTAAACCACCGAAAACTATGCTTTCATAAAAAATTCAAAATTGCAAAAATGAATTACCTCGCTACTTCTATGAGAGTTCAAGGCTGCTTTGGTGATGGTTGTCTTTCAGGTACAGTGCTAGAGACTTGAATTTCCTGTGTTTCATCAGCGTCTTGTTCCTATCCAAGTTTTTATCATGCTTTTCCATAACATCTTGATAGTTGTCATAAAGCTCAACATTTTTGTCAATTGACTCAACATTTCTCTTTTTAATCTGCTTCTCAAAAATCTCTAAGTCATAAAATCTCCTCAATAGTTTATTGATGTTCTGGGGCCTGGTTGGTTTTGATCTGTTAGTGAAAACTATGTAGCTTCTCATAGTAGGTGAAACACCCTGCTTGTTTAAAGAAGTCAGCCACCTCAGGATGGGCCTCAAGGTACCAGGTACTATCCAATTCCGTTCTCAGGGCTGGTCCCGCCTTCTTCATTTGCTTGAGATTGATTATCACATGTTCCTGCAAATCGACATGTCTTCAGAATAGGGGAAACAACCCACAAAAAATTAGGAGGAAAAACAAATTTGAGGCTAGTTAATTGGCATAGGAATAATGATGACTTGTGCTTCTGTAAGATGGAGGTGACAAATGGAGTCTTAACAAAGCATAATAGAAAACTCAGGCTTCTATATGATACAACTAAGGATAACAGAAGGATCGGGTTTGATTCCTAAATCAAAGGAATGATTAATTGAATGGGAAATTATTACGGCGATATTCCTTGGAAAAGGATTTATGAAAGATGCGTGAAGATTTAAACAGTTAGGTGGAACTAAAACAAACATAAATCTTGTGTACGCAGAGTTTTAATGCGAAATGGTATGTGGAGTCTTAACAGGTACCACAATGCATCAAATCTAGATTTAACATACCAGGAGTAATCATACCACCTTTTCATCACCATTTCACTTAACTTTTGGCGGTTATACTTCCATCATTACGCCAATTGACATCTGGATCATGCAAAAATTTGGGCTCTGACCTTTCCAAGCTTACGTCTTTTCGGTGGTTAATCAAACTTTGATTTTCTCTATTAACCATCGAAAGAGAAGGCTTTCGGTGGCTAATGAATGCCTACGGGTTCGCCTAAGCCACCAAAACCTATAATTTCCTCTTTTTGAAAAGAAAATCAAATGCAATGTTTATTTTGAACTTATTTGCAAACAATAAGCTTTCAAACAAGCCTATAAAAATTTAAAAATATTTTTTTCAAATACTTCCTATCACCTAAAATGGAAAAACATGACTATGCTATTTTAGGAGATAACAACTAAGCTGAGAACTGCTGCGATAAAAGATGAGACGTGTTGAGCGTTTTCTGCCACCTTCACATTTTCACTATGCACCACGAGCCATCTGTGTTATGCCTGAAATAGATATCAGTCAGAATACTGATTTTCCCTATAAGTTATAGGGTCCTAACATAGGATCCACCTGGGGATGGAAGCTCCTTGGGAGGTGTCAAGAATCCATATAACTTTGAATTTCGTAGACCAGCCGATCACTGGGTTGTTCCCAAATTGTAAACTGAAAATAAAACTATGAAAAATTAAACCGAAAGAAGTGCTTATCCTATTGAGCTTATTGGCACACTCCTACCTACCCTACTTTGCTAACAATTACTGCTCAATCAAGTAATGAAAAACTGCCAATGCAGCCAATCCAACAGTTGATTTAGTGACTCTATTCTTTCACTGTCTGTGATGAAACTTAGAAATAAGTTTGTTACTCGTGCTTGAGAGTAATTTCCAACCTGGTTTTCCTTACATAAGATTTGATAAACCTGAACAATAGGAAAAACACTGGAAATGGAAAATGATCCTATATTGAAGAATTTCTCCATATATGTATTTACAGGATCAATATAGGCTTGGCCCATCCTTTGATTTTCAACTTCAACCAATTCAGCATCAAGACTCAATTTTTCACCTATGCCTTCCATGTCTTCCAACACTTCTTTATATGAATGTGGATGCTTTGATGGTTTTTGAAATGATGCCTCTGTTGAACCAGATAGTGGGGTAGACTGTTTGAACATATCCATATCATAACAATGTTTTAATTCATTTGGAGTAAATGAAGCCAGACTTTGAAAACACACATCATCCAGAATATCAGCTATAGGGTCATAAAATGTTTTGGATGGTGGTGGTATTGGCCCTCCTGGTACTTCATGGTTTACACTATGATTTTCAACCAGAATCTGACCAAGAATCCCTCTCACAATTTGAAAAGAATGAAAACACAGCGATAGTGAATCACAATGGATCAACTCATTACCTATTTTAGGCTTCATGTTTTCATCCGAGGTTTGACCTTCAAAAAGGCTCAAGCGCCGCACCTCTGGATTAGCTTCTGTGTTTACCTTGTTTTCCTCATTCTTTCTATTCACGACATGTTTATAATGTTCCCTTAATAATGAGGCAAAACACAGGGGCATACATTCTGCATTTCTTGGGAAATTTTCTGCGTCATCTTCCTTGCAATCTTGTTGGATATGAAAAATCTGATTGTCATCTATGCACTGTGATAACTGGGCTCCTTCTTCCCATGAAGATAATACTGGCTTCTTTGAACAATCATCTTCAATCTCAACCATATAGTCACCATTCTAAAGATCATATATGAGCATATTATCTATGTAGGGGGGGTCATCAAACATGCATATCATCTCCGGAGAATTTTCCACCACCACCTGACTTTGAACTTCCTCTTTGACTGTGTCATGAATTGAGTACATGAAGAAATCCTCCGGTGGTTTAGGATAAAGAGGCTGGGATGCTAAGTTTTGGGGGACATTTATTCTTGTTCTTTCCACAGTCGATGATACATGAGGCTTTTGAAAAACAATTTCATCTTTCCTGTTAATCTTGTGCAGCATTTCATTGACAATGTTCGTCAGAATATCCAGCTTTACTTCTAAGGATATCGCATGCTCCTTTTTTGTTTTATCTTTTCTTACTGATTCTAGCTTTTCCTTCCTGTTCAGCAGGTTAGCTTCCACATCGACTGCGACATTTTGCATTTCTTCTAGGGTTGCAATGTCTCTTTCTCTTAACTAGAATGTCATTTCTGGATCAAAGGCTTCTGGGAAATGAAATTTAGCTAAACCAGGAGGTGGCCTTACATCCACAGGTATTGAATGATACACCTCATTGAACCTGGTTGAGAACTGTTGTACTGTCTCTCCGGGATTTCTTTTCAAGTGTTCATATTCTTCTAGGATGAGGAAAATATTTCCCATGATCACCCACCTATCTAAGAAAACTTGCATGAACTAATGAAAATTTCTGATGCTTGCCGCTGGGAGGTTTTTAAACCAATTTTTAAATTTTCCTTGCAAAGACAAGGCAAACATCCTGATATAGACATCGTCATCTTCAACCTCATAAAGGTCAAGAAAATCTTCAAACCTCTGGATGTGTTTTTCAGCAGTAATATTGACACTCTCTCCATCAAACCTGGGCAGATTACTGGTGTAATTTGCAGCGGGGTCATGGAGGGTAGGAGGAAAATCTAGGGGCTTGTATATGTCTAGGATTTTGGTAGGTACAGGAGGTGAAGCAAGAGGCTTACAATCATCCAAAGGTTTAGTAGGAGTAGGAGATAAAGTAGAAGGCTTATGTCTCACTAGAATTTCTACAGGTGCATCTGGGATGTGCACATGTGTATGAGTATGTACATAATCTACAATTTGGGGTTTAGTCTCTTGAGGCTCTTTAGGTTGAAAATGACCATCCTAAATGTCAACAATGTACTCTAGACCAGGATCATGATAAGAGAGAAAGTAATTACAGACGAAACCAATAATATCATGAATACAATTTGAGCTTGAGTACTTGGTCTTTATAGGTTGCTTGGCCATGCTTTAGGTTCTTCCTCCAGTGGAGTCCTTGAGTTGGCATTGTCTGGAGATGGTTGGAGTCGCCAGTTGAATGAAATTAGCCTTCTTGTGTCTGGTCACTTTCCACCACCAGTGATCAGATCTGGAACTTTGAAGTGTACTACTGGAGAAAGTTCCCCATTGGAGTCACCATTCTTTTAGCACTATGTAATTTGCCTAAGGTTGTGGAGGAAGTCACAAAGGCAACATCAAAACTGCTTCAAGTCAGGGATCTAGCCCTCCGAGACTCAGAGAGGGATCTCTCTGTCTGATATAACTTTGTTTTAATAGGTATTAGGCTAGTTATGCTGAACATGGGTTTGTCTATGGATTTCGAGTTGGTTTGGTTAATGCATAAAAGGACCATTGGGCAACATAGAGTCAATGATAAAGACGATAGATGAATGAATAACTAAAACAAGATGTAATCAAGCAAGATAATCATGCAAGTGGATTCTTTGATCTTATAGAATGGGAAAGGAAGAAAAGATTGGAATTCATTTCAAATGTAGAGCAGAGTAAAGATGAATTCTACACTTCAAACTTGGAAGAAAACATAAAAATTGTTTTGAGCCAGCACAGGGTGTCAAGAACAAATCCTGCACATTACCTTCTCATAGACAATACAGAAAGAAAAGTGTGTGAAATAGGAAAATAATGAGTTACATAAGGGAAAAACTTCACCACTTAAACACAACATAGGAATCTAGAAAAAGTTCCTTTGTATTCATTCATAAAGTCATTTACAGACTGCTGTTCATCTTGACAAAAAAGCAAGTCATGTTTCTATATTATCTACCCATATCGTACCTCTAGGTCCAACCCCCCATGCATCAAAGCCTGTAGCTTTATAGCCTTTTCAAATTAGTTACATATCCTAGAAGGATGGATCAAATTTGCTAAAGATAGAAAGTTAAATTTTTTTTACAAAAAGATACGAAATGATCCTCAAATTGAGGTCAATCTCCTAGTTTCATGGTCTTTACATCATCTAGAACCTCTGTGCTGTGTAGAAAACCTTCCAAGGATTTTTGATATCCCTTGATGAAGATAAAATTCGAATTTGCCAAATTTAGATAAAACCCTGATTCATTGCCCCAAAAATAGGTGCCTAATCAACTTGAACACCTCCTCAAACCTTTTTTGCATCAAATATGGATTTTGGATTTTATACTATAATTCAATATGTATCTTTGGAAAGCATTTCCAAGAGATTTGGTCAAGAAAAACTTCGATTTGGGCGAAAAATACACCTTCACTACCTTGTCTCAGGTTTTGGTGATTAAAATAGATAGAATCTAGGTGTATTAATTACTGAAAAGCTATGTTTTCAGTGGTTAATGAACAATCTGTTGGATCATGTTGTCATTGATGCCAATGGTTTGTCATTGATGCCAATGGTTTGATTACTTGGGAGATTGTTGGATCATATGTCATTGATGTAAATGGTTTGGTTT
>JZKD02S1408415.1:102239-119304 GCA_000966675.3 Picea glauca | reverse complement strand
ATATTGCTGATATATGTTGCTGATATGTGCTCACATCTAACTGGTTATAAATGACAACAATGGGTAATGAATAAATGTTGAATGCTAATTGATGAGTTTTTGTGCAAGAGGACAGGTTTTGGGAAAAAGAGCCCCACACTCATTCACCCCCCCTCTAAGTGTGGTAGGTGTGTCCAACACAATCGTCCTATTCGCCTAAACCACCGAAAATCGTGCTTTCATAAAAAATTCAAAATTGCAAAAATGAATTACCTCGCTACTTCTTTGAGAGTTCAAGGCTGCTTTGTTGATGGTCGTCTTTTAGGTACAATTCCAGAGACTTGAATTTCCTGTGTTTCATCAGCGTCTTGTTCCTGTCCAAGGTTTTATCATGATTTTCTATAACATCTTGACAGTTGTCATAAAGCTCAACATTTTTATCAATCGACTCAACATTTCTCTTTTTAATTTGCTTCTCAAAAATATCTAAGTCATAAAATCTCCTCAATAGTTGAATTATGTTCTGGGACTTGGTTGGTTTTGATTTGTCAGTGAAAACTCTTTAGCTTCTCACAGTAGGTGAAACACCCTGCTTGTTTGAAGAAGTCAACCACCTCAGGATGGGCCTCAAGGTACCAGGTACTATCCAATTCCGTTCTCAGGGCTAGTCCCACCTTTTTCATTTGCTTGAGCTTGATTAGTGCCTGTTCCTGCAAATCGACGCGTCTTTGGACTAGGGGAAACAACCCACACAAAATTAGGAGGAAAAATGGATCTGAGGCGATTTAACTGGCATAGGAATAGCGATGACTTGGGCTTCTGTAAGATGGAGGTGACAAATGGATTCTTAACAGAGCATAGCAGAAAACTCGGGCTTCTATATGATACAACTGATGATAACAGAAGGCTCGGGTTTGATTCCTAAATCAAAGGAATGATTAATTGAATGGGAAATTATTACGACGATATTCCTTGGAAAAGGATTTATGAAAGATACGTGAAGATTTAAACAGTTAGGAGAAACTAAAACAAACATAAATCCTGTGTACACGGAGTTTTAATGCGAAATGGTATGTGGAGTCTTAACAGGTACCACAACACATCAAATCTAGATTTAACATACCAGGAGTAATCATACCACCTTTTCATCACCATTCCACTTAACTTTCAATGGTTAACCTTCCATCATTACGCCAATTGACATCTGGATCGTGCGGAAATTTGGGCTCTGAAATTTCCAAGCTTAGGTCTTTTCGATGGTTAATTGAACTTTTCTTTTCTCTATTAACCACTGAAAGTGAAGGCTTTCGGTGGCTAATGAACGCCTACGGGTTCGCCTAAGCCACTGAAACCTGTAATGTCCTCTTTTTGAAAAGAAAATCAAATGCAATGTTTATTTTCAACTTAATTGCAAACAATAAGCTTTCAAACAAGCCTATAAAAATTTAAAAATAAAATTTTCAAATACTTCCTATCACTTAAAATGGCAAAACTTGACTATGCTATTTTAGGAGATAACAACTAAGCTGAGAACTGTTGCGATAAAAACTGAGACGTGTTGAGATTTTTATACCACCTTCACATTTTTACTATGCACCATGAGCCATATGTGTTATGCCTGAAATAGATACCAGTCAGAATACTAATTTTCCCTATAAGTTATAGGGTCCTAACAGGATACATGCATAGTCTGACAGGAGACTGCTTAGACGCAAAGTTTTGAATGTAGTGATCAGATCACTCTCCTCATAGTCGGGGACTGTTCTGAGTATAAATAAGTAGTTTTGATATTTTGTTATGGTCGTCAACTGGTTGAGCAGAGCTCCCTATTTTTTAATGTTTTGATTCCAGAACTGTTCTCTAGTTATGTATCGGGTTTGAGACTTTCAGATTAATAGAAGTCAACCTCTTTTCATCTCTTTGTAAAAACTATGCTAAAACACTCTAGCATGTAGGATCTAGTCGAGGGTTGTTATGTTGTTGTAATGTAGGTTTGATTGCAACAGTATCGTGACCGGTTTTAGTCAGCTTCCTAGTGATATTTTCCCCTCTTATACTAAATGGCTTGGGCATGAAGGATCCAGTTGAGTTGTTGTAGCTGCATGGTGATGTAGGTTTTATCATTGTGTTGTTGTGACTGTGTTGTTTGGACATATTTCAGTGTCTGAAGCTTGAGCTTAAGAGTGATCTTGAATCTGATTTTTTCTTTTCCAAGCTGCTTGAAGGCCTGATGCCCATAGCAGTCTTGTCCACCTTTCTTACTAAGTCTTCCCTCTGCTCACACTTAAACTCAATTCACTGACTGAAGTTAGTTTTGTCCCTCACTTCCCTGTGCATTTCTTGTCCAGTTCTGTGTTGAAAATCATTCATATATTGAGTTTTGTCCATTGATCTCCACTCATATAAAACTAGCATCCACCAAAAACTTTGATGGTTACTAGGCTTATCCTCCCACAATCTGAGGGTGACTTTCAATGCTAACACACCGCTTACTAGAAAAATTATTTATTTCTTATCCTCAGACTTAGTCTCTCACCAAGTCTCTCATAAGTGCATCTCATACAAGTCCCTACCTTGGTCTCTCACTAGGTGACTTCCTCTCAAAGTCGTGACTATGTCGACTCCCTCAACACAATTCCCTACCTTTGATCTCTCATCAAATGTGATTTCTCCTATACCCAAACCTTGCTTTTGTAATCATGAGTTAAAATCTATTTCTAATCTTCAAAGTGATCTAAAATTATTACTTCTCACACCCACTTAATATTTATATTACATGTTGCATGCTAAGCATGTCCTTAAATAACTCAATTCACTAATAAATACAATTTTACTTTAATTAATTCCTTCTAACTAAAGTAAACTCAAGACTAGAATATTTTTTACAACTTCCACATGCAAAACACATTCCTATGTGGAAGTACTTGTCCTATGCTACCAAAACATCAACAAATCCCCCTTTTTTATGGTCTATGGACACAAAGCAACTTTACCCACTCACACATTTTTTCCTTCACTACAACTTGCCCAATCTGTTCAAGACAAAGAATGTCCAGCAATAGAACAAAGGTTAAATATGCTTCTTAAACTTGAAGGAGATAGGAAAAGGGATAAGAATAACTTAATGCAACATCAAGAAGTAATCAAGAGACAGTTTGATAAGTCATATATAGGGAACAAGGACTTCCAAGAGAGAGATATCGTCCTTAAATGGGATAAAGAAAACAAAATGAAAGGAAAACTTACAAAATTCCAAAAGCTTTGGTTAGGTCCATATAAAATTCATCTAAAAGTCGAGCCTAGAACTTTCAAACTCAAAACATTGGAGGTATATAAGGAGGATATTCATGTCAATGGACAAAATCTAAAATGATACTTCTTTTGATCACCTTTGGTGATCTAGTTTTGTACATACTAAGATTTCCTTTTCTATGTGAGCACCTTTAGAATATAATTCTCTTTTTGTTATTTCTTTTTACCTTGCTATCTTTGTTTCACTACCATAATAAAATATCTGCTATCCTATCTTATATTTACCTTATCGGAATTTGTACTACAATCTCAATCCTAATTTTACTAAGAATAATGTATCTGGGTACTCATGTGATGATGGATTGCCTTGCATTTGTTGTTGACCAATTAAAATATGACTTATGGTTGTATTTCTTGGATAATTCATGACACTTTGTTTCAGATAAATCACATATTATTACATAGTGTAAGTACACACTTGAACTTAAAAAAGATATGATTTATGTGAAACCACTCATATATTCTTCTCGAAAGGATATAAACATGAATCTACAACACTTATTGGCATCTCGTGGACAATTATTTTGAGGTCCCCTTTTGTATAATATTAACATAAATCTTCTTGGAAAGGACCCAAAACTCGTGCCACGTGTTGAAATCATAACCGTTAGAAATTCTCCCTCTCACTTGACCTGGCCCACACAAACCATTTTACTATAATATCAGAAGATAAAGGAAAAGGTTTTTTCCTTGATGGTCAAATTGTAAAGTCCAATGAACTTGTAATCATCACTTAGAACTTAATTCGATATTAACCACCGGTATAAATACGTCGTCGCCAAAATATTACCTCTTAATTCTTACCGAATGAACCTTGTTGGTTATTTGTAATTACCCAATGACAACATCAATGAGTTCCCTCCACTTATCATTTGTACTTCCCCGATAATACAACAACGATCATGGACATGGGGCTGTCTGTGTAGAACAATTATAACACATCATACTACTCTGACCAAATCAAATATGTAACACATTTTTCATTGATTGTTTGTGGGTTGGGATTTTTGGGCAACATTATAACCATGTTAACATATAATCGACCTCAATTTTCTACAATTCTGCCAAAAATTTTCTTAATGTTTCCACCACAAGAACTGGGTAAATTGTGTTTTGATTAGTCATTTTCGAGTCAACATGTAAATGTTTTGCAAGTTGTTTCATTTGATTATTATTTGTAATCAGCTCAATAGTGAATTAATTTAAATCAGTGGCATGATTTATGTAGGAGGTAAAATTTCTTGTATGCAAACCAGAAAGGGGAAAAGCCAAATAGTGGTCATTCCTACTCTTGTTCCAGAACAAGCCTCTCTCAATATTACCAACACAAAAAACCATGATGGAAGGGAACACTATCCCAGTTATTATGATATTTATGACATGTTTTATAATTTGATTTTCCTACTTGAAGACGAAGACATCGACAAATACAAGAATATACACAAAAGAGAGATCCACGTCGTAACATCTCATCTATACTTGTTTCCTATAATGGTGTTTCACTATGTTGTTTAACACATGTGCATAAGTATACTAGGTTGATTACCAATGCCTCAGGTGTCCCAATTGCATCCCTTAAGGCAGATGACATTAGTATTTGATATAGGACCCCAGAACCCACTGTCTCACTAGACGAATCTTTCCTGGATAATTTCGGGGTCGATCACACAAAATTTAAATCTCTTATGGAATATTGGTTTGTTGATGAAGACTGGCCAGTGAAAAAGGGAGAGAGATATGTCCCAACACATTACCTGAAGGACCCATACATAATCTTAAATGCAATGATTTGCAGGATTTATGGTGAGGAGACCAACACCCACTTCAACATGGAGTGGTTTCCAATGGCCTACACAGTGGTTAAGACCATCAAATATTTCAATTGGTCTTCAATATTATCATAAAACATCACAAAGTGATTTTGGAAATATCAAGGTATGAAGAATAGTGGTTTTTATATGTTGACATACCTCGTAGATGCTATTTGCATTGCTAATAGGTTTCTAGATTTTAATTGGGCTTGGAACCTAGATCAAATCCAGGTCCATAGCTATTGTTTTCAATTATGGAAGATTAGCTGTAAAGGGTAGTTCTATGTTATATTTGATTACTTCCTCACTCCTCTACACAAGGCCATATTTGGCTTTCACCCACACAAGATATACCAAAGAGACATTAAAGCCCTCCGAGGAATTGGGGATTGGTACATGAAGAAATAATACACCTATGTGAGATTATTTGGGGTTACATGACCACCACATTTGATACCCAAATATGTCCCTGATAAAATTCTAGCCAGAGAGATAGCATACCAGACGGTGGAAAAAGGGGCCACTGCTTACTTATCAGAGAAGAACAAAAGATATTGGCCCATCTTCCCCCTCCACATTGGCCATTATTCTTTGATGAATAAAAAGAAAGATGAAAAGGAGGCCAAAAACATGAAGGAATTATGTTTATTCCTCGGTAACAAGAAAGGGAATGACCCCCAAAATTTAGTATATGAACATATGAGAGTCGTCAAGCTAGCACAACATGTTGTGCATGAAATTGATTTCGCTAAAGACATTTTTCGGGGAGATTTTTATTTTGAAGAAGTTCTAGATAGGCTCACCGATGGACACTTACATAAGGAAGAAGGCAAGGATAGGGTCGTGAAAATATAATATTGGAAAACCCTATTCCACAAGGACAAAGATAGACTAGAAGCTAAAGAACGCAAAAGAAAGCAAAAGGAAGCAAAATTGGCTAGGAAAGAAGATGAAGCCGAAAGAAGATACCAACAGAGAAAAAAAGCAGAGGTCGAAAAGAAGGAAGATGAATAGAAAAGAGACAAAATGAAGGGTCATCCTCAAAGGGAAATAATACAAAAAATTTGGCTGACACATAATTCATAATAACTTCTCCCCACATTGACACAAAGCTTGAGAAAAATAAATTTGTTGAGGCGAAACAAGTTGAATTAATGGATCAAGAAGAAGAAAGGAAAACAAGAGAAGAAGAATATAGAAGAAAGGTTGTTTTATTCCTAAATAAAGGACCATAGCCACATAGCTCAGTTGTGGTAACAAACCCTGATACAAGCACACTAACTTTCCCATTAGAAGAATGTTCTCCTCTAGCAGCCATCCCAAGAATCTTTTTTATCACATTTATAAGACTCTGAATTGAAGGTGCAGTTGTCGTTGTAGGATATTATTACTATAGTCACAAGGTCATGGTTATTAAGGAAATAACAACCAAGAGGAAACAAGACGGATTCGATCCGAGCCATGGAGCATCTGAAAGATTCATTAAATGGAAGGAAGGACCCAACCCTAAAGATAATGCACTACAATCAACATCAATAATAAGTGCCTTTGATGGTGCTAATATTATGTTAGTCTATGAGGTCACAGGAGCCCTAGATGTTGCAAAAATGAGAATATCTCATCTTGAAGCTAATATGACCACTATCAAACATACGTTGACCGATGAATTCAGGAAAGAGGCTATAGAAGCAGAACGTGCCCACATGGAGGAAATTCTAAGGCCGCTCCAACTCCAGGAGAAATAATTAAACTCAAAATTTGAGGAAAAGGTCACCCTTGGACAAAAAATGCATCAAGAGGATATAGACCAACTCAAAGTTCCACATGCTCAAGAGATCACAAGGTTTAAATATGAACAACTAGAAATAAGTGCCTACAATGAAAATATTGAAGAACATGTTAGAACATTGTAGCTAGATAATGATTTTCTCAAGAAAAGTATAGAAGAAAAAAAATGAAAACAAGTGTCATGGAGACTATCAAATAAAAATATATCGAGGTAAATGAGAAGCTTAGGGACATGCATAAGAAATTATTTTACACGCTCAACAAAAAACATAAATCAAAATCTGATATGATTAAATTGAGTCTGCAAGTGAAAGAAATGCAGGGAAAATATCAGAAGGATCAGTAGGCACACAGTAAGATCATTGAATGGCAAGAAAATAATCAAATCTCCCCTAACACCTTGCCATTGTATTCAAATAAATGAAGGATCAAAGACCACCGACTCCTAGATTTTGAAATGGAAACCATTAAATACATCAGGAGTATCTAGTAGCATGTCAATACAACATGCAAAGAACTATGGATATTTTCCGACGACGTGCTTACACAATTTAGAATGGACCCCCTAGTCGATTGGAAGAAAGCATCATCAACCCAAACAAATGTGGAGGATGTGGAAAATAGAAAAGACCTCAACTTAAAGTCCATTGAAGCTATCGAGAGGTAAATGTAGATGTTATGGAAGAAATATTCATACAACCAATTAGGTTAATTGCATTAACTAAAGATTCCTTGCAACGTGTGGAACATAGACTAAAGAATGAAATCATTACCCCCATATGCAACAATGAAACGAATATTGAAATAACATAGTTGTGCAGAGTAGAGACTATACTTGAGGACTTCAAGTTGTGGAAAGGCTTCATCGACAAGATGCAACCATCACACCCTCTTTGATCATTTTAACCTAACTTTGCAGTCTAATCAGTTTTCTTAATCATTGTAACTTCCCAATTGGGAAGGAGAACCGAAGCATCATGATTGTCCATTGCCAATTCGATTGTCAAATAATATGAAAGGCATCTCCTCCCTGATATAAAAGAATGGAATGCAAATGTAAAATGAATTTTCCACTTTGGCGGTTAGACAATACTATTGCTTACCATTGATTAAGGAGCAAGAGACATTTTTTAAACCGGTGATATTCAATGAATGTGTTTGGGATTATTCTTAATGATTTTACTGTCTATTTGAGTTCAAGTCTTATTGTGTGATTTTTTCCCCCAACTGTCTTATGTGCTTAAATTATCACTGGTTTCTTTTATTGAATACAATGATAATTTTGTGTAATCAGAGTGAAATTACTTGTGTCATAATTTATCGACATTATCATTTTAATTTATCATATGAATGTATCAACTCATTCTAACTTATGTGATATTGTTTCAAAATGTATTTAATATTTACTAGTTCGCTCCTAATCAAGATAGATTTAGTTTAGCTTAGGACTGCATTTTAGAATAGTTGTAGCCAACATCTCTTAGTTTAGTTTTAGATTTAATTCACCTGAGAACCTTTAGTTCTCATACTCACATTTAGATAATTAATTTAGAGTCGCAAACAAACCAATATTTTGGTCGGAAATGCTACCCCAAATGAGACTAGATCTAATTGGGACCTGCCATCAGGCATTCTCCCTTAACTGCTTGAACGGGTCTTTTGGGCCCATCAACAATTTCCTAAACCACATCTCAGAGATTTCCTGGTCACCTATGTTAATAGCCCTGATAAAATATTGATGCATCTCGATGGATTGGGAGTAGTGAAGGGGGTATGTTCCTTGGGTCAGCAGGATGAAAGGAACATAAGATTATGGTTGGGACTGTTGTTGAAGTTATAAATATTGCAAAATTTTATTTTTCTAAGTGTGTGTGTGTGTGTGTGTATTCAACATATTTTTTTTGCACAGAAGATGATGCATAATTGTAGCATAGGGGGAATGTAACATCCCCACTATAATATCCAATTTAATTAATGCATAGTGTAGATATGAATGTGGCTATGGCCAAGCAATGTAATATGTGAATTGTATTTTTTGAATTTTAATAAATAAAATGTGATGCCAGTTGTTGGGGGACATGGGAAGATATGGGGGTTGAGTTTTCCTTAAGAGAAAGGGGTGTCTAAGATGGGTCCAAGGGGGAAATCATTTATGGGTATTAATATAAACCCACATTCCTTAATTTTATTATCATTGTGTATCAAACCTATATTACCTATTTGAGTGTATGAGAGCCCAATCACTAAATACGTGTAAGAGGGTGGGTGTGAGAAGTCACATCACATAGTTATTGGGAGAATGGGGTTGAATTACAATCACCATTAGGGAGAGTGAGAGTCAACTAGCTTGGGGGAAAAGGAAATTTGTATGACCAAAGGGGGCAGTTTTTGTCGTCACCTTTTTGCATGAGAAACAAGATGAGAGAACAAGAAAAAGAAGTGCATTGGAGCTAGATTAATAATGGAGGTAAAATTATGGATCATTTTTGGAGCTAAAGGCATAAGAATCATTTTTTTAGGCTTGCAAAAGAACTAGGTTTACAGGCTTGAAGAGTGAACTTTTATCAGAGTTTCACTGCAGAAGTAAGCTTATTGTTGTTTTCTTCTTGATAGTTTTCCTAGCAATGATTTTCCCTTGAGTTCCAAATAGTGATATTCTTGGTTACATGTGCTAGAGAGACCCTGATAAACATATGGGACACCTGAGGAATTGAGATAAGTGAAGGGGCACATTCCTTGGGCTGGGCAGAACACGAAAAAGAGAGATGGCACTAATAGATTTGGGTCATTTTGTGATGACCATTTCGATGCTCTTATGAAGTCATGTCGTGGTGATTGCAACAACTCTTGGGCTTCTCAAACATCACATCATATCTTGTGGCAAGTGCAACAAACATGATATAACGTTGCAAGAGTAATGAGCCAAAGAAGGTCGTTGCAATAGAGATGATCTATGAAGGTCGTCGCAAGAGAGCCGACTTACGATACTCGTCGCAAGAATGACAACCAAAGATGATCATCAAAAGAACGATAATCGAGGATGATCGTCACACAAACGACAACTGAGGATGATCTTTGCAAGAGAGACAACTGACCTATCCTAGTTTCTCTGAAGAACAATTCATTGCAAGAGAGAAAAACTATTCATACGATCAACGATCCTCTTCGACGCAAGAGAAATGAACTATCCTAGTTTCGACGATGAACTATGCGTCGCAAGAGCGACGAAATATTAATATGATCGACGATTCTCTTCATCGCAAGAGAAAAGACCTATCCTAGTTTATGCAATGAACTATTCATACTATCGACGATCTGTGTCGTCACAAGAGAGACGAAATATATCTATTTAAAGATATATATATTAAATATTAATGAAAGAATGAGGTGTGTGGATGTTGGTATGGTCATTCTTTGAAAATATTCCATATGCATATCTTTCTTCTCTTGACACAAGCACTATATTATGGAAAAAAAATGTTATGAAGCTATTCAGAAAAACAAAAACAACAAGAAGTCATCACCAATACTAACTACCATTCATTCACATGGAGGTGTATAAACAATATTTTGTGCCAAGGGAATATGAAGAGTCACATAAGTTTGCATCCCATCTATTCATATCTTGATTAGTCATAATAGTTTAAACTTTACTATAAAATATTCAAACTCTTCTTTAATGTATTCATATCATTTGAAGAAGCAAACCCAATTATAAAATCTTGAGAAAATAGAATACTACAATTTGTAGGGATTTCAAAATAAGATGGAACCTTTGGGAAGGCCTTTGTTGAAACATGTAAAAGATAAGTGGAAGAATCCATTTTCAGTAAGTCCCGACACCTTAAATTCTAAAACATAACCACATTAAGTGGAAATCATAACTATGGAGTGAACCCTATGCAATACAATAAGAGAATACTCTGAAATTGTATGTTGTGGATTCAATTTTTTTCATTCTATATTTATATTAGTTTTATTTATCATGGTTACAATATGATTCAATCACAAAAGATATACAAAGTTACAAACACAAATGCATGCAAACCTCAGTGAACGTGTAGGGAAATTAAAGTGGAAAATAATTTCCAAAAAGCCTGACATATTGACACAAAATAATTAAGCATTTTGATGGAATGTGCATTGCATTGAAAAGAAATAGAATTTATCCTTCAATTTTGTTATCACTCCGTAATTTATTTAGGTTGAGAAAATAAACCCAGAGATAACCATAAACCAAATTTAGAAACTGGAATCCAACGCTTCTAGTATTAGAGAGGGCTCTCTCCCAAATCAGTCACTGAAATGACTGATTTGATTTTTGTTTCTTGAGGTTAGGTCCTTGGATTGTGAATAACTTTTTGGATGGGATTTGGTGTTTAAGCCTATGAGAAATCCATTGGTCATGGATTCAAAAAGTTGAATCTTATGAATATTATCCAGGTGGATATCAGTGGCCACCCACCTTTTTCAACTCGCTCAAAACAATTTCCTGGAAATTTTGTCAATTTACTATTTTTAGCAGTTTTTAACTTCGAGGGCCATTTTGAGGGCCTAAATGAGGGTTTTTCAGGATAAATATTCTCAATGACAGCCAAAGGTGTGATCTTCTCAATGACAGGCAAAGGCTCTAATTGAGCCCCCAAAATGAATCTCCTCGACTATACCTTTCCAACGATCTATCGTGCGCCCCAAACAGAGATTGTATGCCAAAAGTTATGCCCCCGTGATTAGGGTTTTGGATTTTATTTATGATGAAAGGCATTTGGAGCCTCATTTTAAAATCACCTTCTTGCGAATGCGAGTAGCAGAAACATATCTTCTCAGAGATAAGCTTCCACCATTCTAGAGTTTCTTTCACTCTGTATTTTTACAGTCTTTGTACATTTTTGCTCATTAATAGAAAATTGTGTATTACTGTATCTTTGTGTTTATGGTTGCATATCTAATACATTTATTTTATATTATTGGATATCCGATATATCTATGTACATTTATTTATTATATCTTCTCTCTCATTTCATGTCGAAAATAATCTGGATTAGTGGTATCAGAGCAGGATGCTCTTGATCATTTTTTTTTTCAGTGCATGTCCCCGACGAGGTCCGAGTATAGAAAGTTGGGTCTTGATCTTGTATCTCTTGAAGACAATATCTCTTGCATGCCCAACAAACCCTCCACGAAGGAAGAAAAGAAAAACGATGGAGCAAACAATTCTATCAATTTGTTGCTTGAGCAAGCTCTCATGTGACAGAGGGATGAAATGATGGAGAATTTTTCCCACATCCTTCAATGTCTTCCAATAGCAACAGGTGCATCTTCATCAAACAACCACTTTGGAAGCATATCTCCTTTCAAGATATAGGTTAATTTTGATATTCCCGTATTTGAAGGTCAGATAGATGTGGATGCCATAGACAAATGGTTAAATCTACTAGAAGGTTATTTCTATGTTCACCATTTTTCTGATAGGGAAAAAATCACCTTCGCACTCCTTAAATCTATCCACCGTGTCAAACATTGGTGGGAAAATTATTGGGAGAAAAGTTCCACATAAGAGTCTGGAATATATGGGGTCAATCCCACTTGGTATTTTTTTGTGGACGCGGTAAATGAATAGTATTACCCTGTTGGAAACTATGAGGACCAATATATGAGATGGACCACACTGCAGCAAGAGAGGGGCCAAGTAGTTCTAGATTTCACCAATACCTTCCATACCTTGCGCACCAAGCTGGATGTCAAAGACTCTGAACGAAATTTGGTTCTGAAATACCATGGGGCTCTACACATATACATCCAAACTGAAATTGATTTTTGGACATCTCATAACTTGGTGTTACTTATTGATATGTTGCTAAAATCGAGCACAAATTTAAGCACCAGAACAAACTAGATTTTGGGTTTGAAAATCTGAAATAACCAAAATATGATAAAGACAGATCTAACAAACAGTCTCTCGAAAGATATTCCAAGCCACAAGAAAAGAAGGGTCGTTGGAAGACGAAGAAGGACACCAGAAAATAGTGTGATTTACACAAAATACCTTGGCACAACACCGATGAATGTCACTCAAAACAAAAATTAGTGGCTTAAATCAAAGACAAGGAGCCAAACCCTGATTTAGAATCTGATTCAAAAAATATTGACAAAAGACAGATCATCGATGCAGACCCCACTGCCATTTTCACGACCGCAACAATTCAACCAGAAGAACCAATAGATCCTGAAGAGAGGGGGCGCCTTTTTTGTTCACATATGTGGGTGAAGGGGACTCCACTTCATTTTATTGTTGATAGAGGAAGCCAGAAGAACCTCATCTCAGCAGAGGTCGTCAAATAGTTGTGATTGTCGACAACACCACACCCAAATCCATACAAAATTGGGTGGCTTCACCAGGGACAAGATCTCTGTGTCAACCAACAGTGTTGATTGTCATATGACATCCAACCCTTCAAGGATGAGGTATTATGTGATGTTTCCCCGCTGGATGTTTGTGATGTTCTCTTGGGCCAGTCATATATGTGGAAGTGCCATGTTATCTATGAGTCTTAACCCCGTAGTGTCATTGTTACTATGGGGGGTCATCTCTACAGGATACCTGAGATGGTTCTGACTATTGTCCCACCTAAACAGTGCCACAAGGTAGCATCTCATACTACAAAATTTAGCTTCTTCACAATATGTTCAAAAGGTGAACAAAAGGATACTACAACCACTACATTGTTGGCCCAAGCACCTTCTATCCAATAGAAGCAGGTCGATAAGACTGCAACAAAGTGAAAACATTCCTTCTACACAAAGACATCTCATGTATCTATACTAGTTAAAAATGTCCAACCCTTCCAGCCACAGGTTCATGAAAACCTTCAAAAATCTAAGCAACGCAACTTCTTCAACAAGGCAAGAAACTCATTAAGATGCAGATTCAACAAACACTTTTCCCTCTCCCATGGGAACTCAACTCAATGGATACCATTTCTTCCTAAGGAGGGAGGATTGATCCATGTGGATATGCGTGGCCACCCACCTTTTTCAACTCGCTCAAAACAATTTCCTGGCAATTTACTATTTTTAATAGTTTTTAACTTCGAGGGCCATTTTGAGGGCCTAATTGAAGGTTTTTTAGGATCGATATTCTATATTATAGGAAAAGGATTTGATTGAGCCCCAAAAATGAATCTCCTCGACGATACCTTTCCAACAATTTATCTTTCACCCCAAACGAAGATCGTATGCCAAAGTTACGCCCCAGGGAAGTTGATACACCAAACTACCCAAAACGGGGTCCACAAAACTGTTGGCTTTTCATATTCCGGGGTTAGGGTTTTGGATTTTCTTTATGATAAAAAGGCCTTTGGAGCCTCATTGTAAAATCATCTTCTTGTGAATGTGAGTAGCAGACACATCTCTTCTCAGAGATACGCTGCCACCATTCTAGCGAGTCTTTCACTCTGTATTTTTACAGGCTTTGTACATTTTCGCTCATTAATATAAAATTGTGTATTAGTGTATCTTTGTGTTTATGGTTGAATATATGATACATTTATGTTATATTATTGGATATTAGAGATATCTCTTTACATTTATTTATTATATCTTCTCTCTCATTTCGTGCCGAAAATAATCTGGATTAGGATATGTGGGTACTCTGTCAATTAATGGGAAAAGAATTTAGAGGCAAGATAGACACTAACTGTGTGCTGGTTTAATTTAAATTCCATTGTAGCAGAAAGGATGAAAGAAAAACATAAATCAACACTTTAAGAAACCAGATTTTGAAATTTCTTAAATTGTTTTAGCAGAAGAAAACACCATTGATATTCTAAACTATGTGACAGAGCATCAACATGATGAAATATGAAACAATATTTTAATTGAATATCATTAAGATATGGAAAGAGAGAAATAAACTGAAAGAAGAACATACACTGAAGTCAACATGCTACATAGTCACTGGAACATGAATCTCTGAAGCAAGACTGGATCCCAAGAGCCTTGGATCACCCAACTTTATTAATTCTTTAGAAAAATATTACAGTAAAAATACTCTCAGAATACTCAATTCATCAAACTTTATCCCACCCTTTGTAGATTATGTGTTACAATATTTATAAAAACCAATGAACTTTTGTTTGAAACCAATTTACAAAAATAGAGAAAAGTAGTTTAGAAAATCAGGATCCTTGAGATATTTCAGCAACTTTATCCTTATCTTCACCCCTTTGACCTTGGTAGTGTCTTAATCTAATTGGCTGATGTTTGGACCCATACTTCGTTTAAAGATGGATGGTCATTTACTAGGACCTAGAAAATTACATTTAGTTTTACCCAATATTATTATTTCCTTCCACTGTAATTCATAAGGAATATCATAATCCATCATTTCTTTTATTAAAATTCCCAAATCGATGCAAGCGGCATACAATATAACAGACAGGGCAAATTTTCTTATCTTAAAGTTATTCAAAATTTCAAAATCTATGGCTAACTTTTCTACCACAGTTTCCCCCTTTAAAACTTCATCTAAGTCTTCAAACCTAGAGTGTTCCATCCTCGCTTGTGTCAAGAGTGCATTGTATGCTTCTCGTTCGTGTAACTTTCCCTTTCCATCCCAGAATGATGGAAGACCTTTGATAAATCGTTCTTCAAACAAATTCTTAAAATCCTGAACACTATTTTCCAATTGGGTTGCTTTATTCTAGATTGAATTCAAGAGGTTGTGCTTGGTTATGATTCTTCTAGCCCATATTATCAAAGAAGTTCTATCTTTGAACCCAATTGTTTGCAAACTTGATGAAGGCATTATATTAAGGAGATTGATAACGTTTTGGGCCCATTCTACTGGTATTTTTGATAAAGTTTCATTAATAAATGTGCATCTCTGTTTAGCCAAAAATGCAATGTTGTCCTCATCATTAAAAAATATAGAAATGTCCCGAGTTTTGTAACCTCAACTGATATGGAGTCCTAGATGATGTGCTTGGATACTTGTAACAAACTTTTTCCTTTAATCCTGGAGTTTAGATTATTCACCTTTTCATGAAAGACTACATTTTCCTTTTTAATTTGGGATACTCATTCATCCCTTTTATGTGCCTCTTGTTCCATTTTCTTGATATTCTCTTTCAATTCTTTTATTTCCCCATCCTTTAAGCTAACCTGTGACATTTCTTGGACAATATCTTCAGTGCCTGATTTGCTTTCAGTAGCAGAGGGTGTAACAAAGGGTACACCAGAAGACAAGGATATGAATCTAGTTTCCATTTCTGTCTTTTCTTTTGACCATTCTATTTTTTCCTTTTCCAGTTGTAGAAATTTAGCTTGAAAATCCAGTGATTGCTTCTTGAAAGCTTCATTTTCCTGTTCCAATGCTACAAGTTCTGCAGTTTGTGGATGCTTTGTAGCAGGAATTTTCAACCTTTTCTTCAAGTTATGAATCACTTTGTCTTTATCATCTAGCAAGTCTTTCATTGCTTTGAGGCCATCAACTTCAAGTTTCTTTATTTGAATTTTCCATGCTTTACTTGCTACTTTTTCCTGTCTGAGCTGACCTTCAAGCTTGGCATCTAGTGATGTTAATTTTTCATTTTTCAAATTTAAATTTAAATAATCTGAATATAGCAAGTCACTAGCCTGCTTGTGGAATTGAACCTTATCTTGGGAACTAATATTTTTTTATTAATTGGGTTGGTTGTCATTGATGTCAACCCTTGAAGAAAGTCTGGTAGCGAATTCCAGTAGCACAAAGGTTTGGGTAATGGACCCAAGTTTGTTTTATGGATAAGGGTATGGGTTTTGATATATTTGCAGGTAATACTATTCCATATGGATATTACATCTCATGGAATTTCCAGTGGTATGTGGAACGCCACATAACTCCTCACGGTTAGAGAGTTATGGCCATGTGAAGTTGGAGAAAGGTTTGGGTAATGGACCCAAGTTTGTTTTATGGATAATGGTATGAATTTTGATATATTTACAGGTAACAATATTCTATATGGATAGTACATGTCATGCCATTTCCGGTGGTATGTGGAATGTCACATAACTTCTCACGGTTAGAGAGTTATGGCCATGTGAAGTTGGAGAACCCTCATGAGTCATCTAGAAGCCCCCAAAAGTCAAAGTAGTCAAAGTGGTTTAAGAGATTTTAGAAGGTAAATAATAAAGTG
>JZKD02S1408415.1:91973-102189 GCA_000966675.3 Picea glauca | reverse complement strand
TTAGAAGGTAAATAATAAAGTGAAGTGATGAGTGTACTATAATTCAAAGTGAATACAAAATAAATTATTTAAATAATAAAGTTAATAGAGAAATTACTAAGTGGACAAGTGGTTAAAAGTGGGTTAGCCCTAAAATAAGGAAAGTTGTTTAAGATATTTTAGAAGGTAAATAATAAAGTCAAGTGATGAGTATATTATAAGTCAAATTGGATACAAAATAAATTATTTAAATAATAAATTTAATGGAGAAATTACTAAGTGGACAAGCAGTTAGAAGTGGGTTAACCCTAAAATAAGGAAAGTGGGTTAAGATGGTTAAAAGGTAACCCCTTGAGGAAGCTACATGAAAGTATAAATAAGAGGCAATGCTCTCTCATTTTAATAACACTTGAGCATATTGAATATCTACAAGTGACTGGGGTAGCCAAAGGATATCTAAGACGAATTTCAGAGGGAATGTGAAGTAAAGAAGGTCGAAATTCAAGGGAGGATAAATTCTTTTGGTGATGCTTTCTAAGGTATGTTATTTACAGGTCATCTCACCTTTTTTGCAATAAATTTTTTTCTAGAATGATTCAGACCATGAAATTGGGAGGCCGTTGATGAAACATATTCAATTAGTTGTGATAAAAATTTAAGTTTGTGGGTCGCTGTATTTTTTTAGTTACACTCCGTGGAAAATAGGGTTTGTGGCTAGTCCTGAAACTAGTCTAAAACAAGTGTTTTGGGTAAAAACATCATAACTTCTTCATAATAGATCCAAATTCATAAAGAAAAACTGTATTGGTTATATTATAGTATGTAGTATGTTATGTACGATTTTCATATCTATACCAAAAATATTCCGTGTGGGGCATTCTCTACAAGTTGGATCTCTAGAATTAGTCAGAATTCAACAAGGTATGCCATCTTTTCTATAACTCCTTTTCTGAAAGGTTCCAAGTAGTGAAATCTGGTGGAATTCCATAAAATACACTGAAGAACATTGTGTACCGTTTTCAGATATTTATTCATTACAAGTACATAGTTATGATTATTGAAAGTTAGGGTTGTTGACTAATCTAAAACTAGTCATGTGAGACTAAAGTAAAATTTGATGAAAATGCTAGTCTCTTGTTGAGGAAGGTTTGTAGGTATGTGATCATATACACCAGGTTTATTACAGAGTTAAAAATCAGATTTGGATGATGAAATTGATCAGGGATTTTGGTTGAGGTATGTTACAAATAGAGGTTGTATAACAGTGAGGTTGTGGCACATAGTTTGATGTAATGGTTTATGGTATTTGGTTATGGATAGTGTGATCTATTGCTAGAGAAATTTTGATGGTTATATTGTTATATGTATTTGGCATATGGTTGAGGTACATGTTGGGTACATGGTTGAGACAAGTAGTTGATGAGTTGGCACATACATGAGGTGTATAGATGATGATGTTGGTACGCCTTGATGAGTCATAGTTTATGTGTATTTGATGCATGATTGGTACATATTTGGTTCATGGTTGATGCACTCATTGATGGTACAAGTTGAGGTACAGGTTGGTGCATGGTTGATGCACTTGTTTATGGTACATATTGATTACAGGTTGAGGTATAGGTTGGTGCATGGTTGATGCACTTGTTTATGGTACAGGTTGATTACAGGTTGTTTGGTACAGGTTGGTCCATGGTTTATGCACTTGTTTATGGTACATGTTGATTACAGGTTGATTGGTACAGATTTACAATAGTATATCTCATAGTGACAGTGTGATAGTGGTTCCATCATTCTACTTTTATTTTAGGGCAGTTGGATGGGGCAAGGACAGGTGGTTGTATCCACCGTTCGGTTGTAGCTGGAGAACATAGGGGGTTGTAGCCTCCTTTTGGTTATATCCAAAGAATTGGGGAGTTGGATATTCCTTCAGGTTGTAGCCTGAGAAACTAGGGGGTTGGAGCCTCCTTCTAGTTGTAGCTAGATAATTGGGGAGTTGGATCTTCCCTCAAGTTGTAGCCTGAGAAAATAGGAGGTTGGAGCCTCCTTCCAGTTGCAACTGGAAAACAAAGGAAGTTGGTGCTTCCAATGAATGCAATTCTTAAAGACATATAAGAAAAATCATTCCATGGTTTTCTACCGCTTTGGGTTTCCACGTAAAACACTGGTGTACTTTGTATGTGTATTATTTCTCATTTGTTCATTGTTTATTTACTCTACAACTATTGGATGATAATGCTACATTGATATAACACTTGCATTTTACAGTGAAAAAAGGATTAAATTGCTCTATTATTGATTCACCCCCCTCTCAGTAATCCAACAATTGGTATCAGAGCCAGGTTCCTTCAGGAAATAGTTTAACCACTAGAAGGATATCATGTATTATTCTGAGAATGGAGTACCAATGTTTAATGGTTAGAATGGTTTAAAGTATGATATGTGGAGTAGAAGGACAAAAGTATTTTTACAGACACATGGACATTATATTTGAGTATCAATTGTTACAAGATATGATAGTTCAAAAATGGAAAAGGCTGCAGTCAAGAAGGAATTGAATAAGAATAAAAAAATAGAAATGGATTTCATCTGGAAAGGATTACCTAATCTGGTAAGAGAAAAGGTTGGTAAATGTTCATCAACCAAAGAAATTTGGGATAAGTTACATGACATATATTCTTCACCCATTGCAGATTCAGAAAATGCCAAAGAAGATGCAGATACAGATCAAGAAAAATTATGTTCACCATGTAAAACAAATTCAGAAGACGAAGAGTACATAATCACTAGAGGTATGTTGTTTTTCTTTAATTTTGAAAAACGTGGGCATATTGAAATAGAATGCCATGAAGGAAATGAGATAGAAAAACTAATTGAAAAGGAAGACAATTATGAAGTAGAATTGACTAGTGCTTTAGATGAACTAAGAGAAGAAAATACGTCACTCAAGGAAGAATTGATGAAACAAAAGGAAAGTGTTCACATTCTTGAAGAAGTCGAACAGGTCATTGAGAAATTAAGAACTCATCTAGAAGAATCCAGAAAGATTGAAGAGAATATTGAATATCAAAAGAAGTATTTGGAAGCCAACATAGCAGCATTGTTGGCCCTTGACCAAGTTTTGAGGAATACTTGGTCATATCTGACCACTTTTTGTACTCCGACATCCATTTAGAGAAGGAGCGCATGGCGAAGAGGAGATCACGGGATCTCCGCCCCTTTTTAGAGATTTTAGGGATTTGGGGGATTTTGGGGAATATTGCAATGGGAAAGGGATATCAACCCTTATTTAGGCCTTTTGTATGTATAAATAGAAGGGTAGGCAATGTAAGAAGGGAGATGCATGTGTCAACTATGTGATGTAAAGTGAATGGCTTAGTGCACAAAGTAGATCTATGTGATTAGACGTCTGTGTGAATGTAAGAGCTCTGTGCCTATTGTAAGTATTGTAAGTGTTGAGTGCATGGGTCAGAGAAGGACATAGTTCTTGGATCTACCCACCGAAAGAAGATCTAGCGAGTTGCGTAGATCTCTTGTCCTAGGCAGGGTAGGATCTTTAAGCCTTTGTGATGTAACTTGGTTTACATAAGATAATAAAAGAAGAAGACTTTGTGGACGTAGCCCCAGGGTGGGGGTGAACCACGGTAACTCTGTGTATTGTGTTGATGTGTTTTTCTCTCTCTTGCTAAGTGCTTTGATATGTTTAGATAGATATATTGATGCTTTGTGCTTATGAGATATGCTAGATATGATATATAAGATGCTAAGTGATTAATCTATTAGGTTTAACATGTTTATTGTTGCTAAGTGCCAGATTTGAGTAATTACTATGATGCTCTATGCTTTTGGTGAAGTGTATTAATGAATGTATGTTAAGGAATAACTGATGCTAAGTGCATTGTAAGAAAGATAATCACATATTTGTGTCCCAGCTAAGGTTGCAGACACCTGAGTCTCGCAACCACCCCTACCTCTACCTCGGGTGAGAATGCATCTACTTCGTAGGTGTTTCCAAAAGGGTCGGTAGCTAGGGATTTGTTGGTGTGATCTTGAGCATTGAACCCTAGGTCTAGTCCTGTGCCAAAAAATGGTTCTGTTGTCAGGACTTGAAACTGTGATTGTTGGGAACTAAAGAAGAAGAAGCTTTGTGAAAAATAAGCTCAGTGCGTAGATCTATTGCCCTAGTGCATAGTGTTCTGTTTGACCTATGAAGCTTTGTGCCAAGAAAGAGAGGTCATATCTGAAGAAAAGAGGTCAGATCTGAAGAAAAGAAGTCATATCTATGAAGAAAAGAGTTCAGATCTGCAAGAAAAGGGTAATATTTGTAATCTCTTTTCTTTGATAAAGGTACGAATGGTTAAAATTCTTAGATATGGAAGCTTTGTGCTCTATAGAAGTAAGATAAGTGGAGATTTTTGTTTCTAAAACATGGATTTAGGTATGCTTGATAGATTTTGTCCTAGCTTGAAAACTAAGGTATTGTTAGATGAAAGAAAGTTTGATATGAATAATGATAGATATGTTATACCTATGCATAGAAAAAATGTTTGGACTAACAGATAGATGCAGGATCCTCGAAAGAATTTGTTGCAGGCTAGCTACCATGATCCTAGTGCACAGTATAGAAAAAGTTGGGGATCATTTAAAAGAAAAAGAGGATTGACCCTGTGTTACAGTTGTAGAAAACCAGGACATCTAGATAAGGAGTGCCCTGGTGGAAGAACAAATTGTCTCGGTTGTAAGGCTATGGACCATGAAGTACTTGATTGCCCTAGAATGATTGATAGACTTGAAAAGCTGAATATAGAGCAAGAAAAACCTAAAGGAGATCAAGAGACTCGGATTATAGAGGAACCCTAGAAAGAATCAGAGATTATGTTACTGAAAATGAAAGACACCCTGAATGATCACAGAGACATCATCTTATTAGATATATTCAAGAAGAAAGAACAAGTCGAAGTGAGAATAGGGTACTTCAACATTGACTATACTTTGGATGAGGAAACATTGATAAACAACATGACTGAAAGCACTTGGGAAAACCTAGGAAGACTTGCTCTGGTTCCTTCACTAGGAGGAGTAAGCTTGTTTAAAGGAAAATTGGTAACCTTGTGTGGACAGATTACCCAGATAGCCATGACTACCCATGGCATCTCAACAGAAAAAGATTTTGAGATTGTTAAGTTCGTGGAAATAAGTGCTTTGTTTCCAATTTTTTTAGGAAAAACTTGGATTGCGAGAGATCAGAGTCGAAAGCAAGAAGAGGCAGACTTACAACAAAAGAAGCAAGAGTTAAAGTCTTTCGTGGCCAGAAGAATAGCGCACTTAATCAAAGAACGAAAGGATAACGCGAAGCTATTTAGGTATCAAGACTTGAATTTCAGAGCTGAATGAGTAAAAGAATAAGAAAGTAGGGCACCTACCCCAGAGCCAATGAAGGAAGAAACACCGATCTTGAACCCTACCCCACAACGCAAAGTTACCATGCCTAAAGAAGAAAAGAATCAGAATAGAAAAATGTTGACCGAGATGAAGCTCACTAGCAAGAAGTCGAGGAAACTCATGAATAAGAAAGAGAAGTTGGAAAAATTACAGAATGTGCCAAAAGGAACCCCGCAGAAGGAAAACATGCATAATTTGAACTTCACTAGGATATCAGAACAACGACACCCGGTACTTCACCGTGGAGAAGCAATATAGCCGTTGACCAATATACCCATTTGACTTCCACCTCGAATGGGCAGAAAAGCATTAAAAGACCACCACCAAACCATTGGACCTCACCTTAATGGATAGATCAATGGTCATGGAAGCTTCATATCCATTGTAATTAGTCCATTGCAAAGTTACTTACTTATTCCATCGTGCCATGCCCAGAAGACACTTTTGCCAATTGAGAACTTGAGCTTACCGAATACCCGCATTATGAAACAGTGATTACTCTAGCTTTATTCTTTATCTGATTATGGTACCAACAGTCCATTGACAACCTGAGACAGTGATCTCGATATTACATGTTCGATGAGCTTAGCGCAACAGAAGAATTGGTGAGAGAAGTACTTGCTAGCTTAAGGACAGAAAGAGTCATGTTGGAAAGAGGAATGTCCACTGGAGTCCAAGCCTTGTCATTGAGAGGTGTGGCAACCTCCCCATCGACTGCTCGAGCTGGAACATCTTGAGCCGGTGTAGAGTTGAGAACTAAGCATAGAGACGACGCAGCCAACGCAAAGTTAGTGCCAACCATACTACCAGCTTACATTCCCCCTCTAAGTGGTGAGATTAACAGGGACAGTGTCCCTAGAGACTTTGAATACACACTAGTCACTGCATATATACCAAAAGGAGTTCACACCTACTGCACAAATCAAGACAAGGTTACAACGTTGAAGTTTTACGACTTCAACCTGGGAGACCGTAAAGCCTATAGCATGCTCACACCATCTAAGTACTTAACAAGGACTAAGGGTCGGAATTCGAAGATCGTCCCTTAGCAATGGATGATGAACCTTGCACATTCTACTCTACTCAACGTTATGAAAATACTGCACTTCAGTAGACATCAGGAGGTGACTGCTTGTGTGAAATTGTTGCTAGCAAGTTACCACGGAGGATACTTGTGGTTAAATGGTCGCATAATTGTTGATCCTGCGCTGATCAACAGGATTATCGGGCTTAGCATGCAGGTCCCTGATCCCCATGAGTACTACCCTGGAAAGACCACGAACCACACTCTTTCACAAAAGATTAAAGAGGCTTATGGAAATGTTGAAAAAGGTGTGTGAGGTTATAAGGTAGCCTCTTTCGAGAGTGGCACAGTGTGCCTCACATGCCAGTTGATAGCAGGGAAGTTGGTATGTACGAATAGACCTACATAAGTATCAGGCTTCGTAGTGGACCTCGCAGGAAAATGCACAGAGGGAATACAATTGAATTGGGAAAACTACCTGGTCAATGAGCTAGAAATTGACTTTAGAGAATCCCAAGAACAAGGGCATGAATTCCACTTTAGCTGGCTACTAATATTGATCGCCTTTGTTGCATGGGAGTTACCGGAAGGCACAACCTTCTCAGACCTTGAACCATTCAAACCATTAGCTGCGAAGTTCAATACCTTATGGTACTCGGTGTACATGAGAAAGCAGTGGAAATCAAATGCCATTTTTGACAGATACTATAACCAACTGAAAGAAGCCATAGGGGGTGAACCTCGCATAACCCTGAATACTTTACAAAGGTTTCAACCTCTGATAAAGTTCAGCACAGACCACCACTTTATATACCTAATTCCACATGCTGATGAACACTAAGAACAACTTCAGTCCTATTATAAGCTGACCGAAGAAGACCTAGAAGAAATCACCAAGGAATGGTCGACGGACCTCCTTGTTCCAGCAGATCCAATGGACATTTCAGACATTGACAACCTAGAAGTTGTGCAGGACACACCTGGGCCCAGTAAGATGAAGAAGACAAAGGAAACAAAGAAGCATGAAGAGGTTCAGGATGTAGATAGCTACTCTGTAAAGAAAAATTCCATCACACTCGATCAAGAAGGTAACAATGAAGACCTAGAGGAAGTCGAACAACAACCAGAGGATGAAGTTGAAGTTCCAAAGAAGAGGAAAGGGTCACCTTCAAAGTCTTCCTCTAAGAAGAAAGAAAAAGAGACCATGACTAAGATGAATACCACGCTCACCCCCGATGACTTCAGCTTTCTCCTCGCAACTTTGAATGAAGCCATAGAAGAAATTATAGAAAAGTGGGAGGCTAAGCAACAGACGATGTACAAAAAAATTGAAGCCGATCTACAAGGAGTGCAACGAGCACTTTAGTCTAACTGCATAGTCTCCACTACACCCATGCCATAAGGAACAACAAAAGGAGGAGATGAATCAGTTCAACTCCACAGTATTGCCGACATAGTCAAAGTACGCCTTTGGAAAGCAGAACAAGTAATAGCGCAGGCCACCCAGGCCCTAAAGCAAGCACAAGAGGAAATCATAGAGTAGTGTCAAGCTACACAAAAAGAAAAGGAGGCCATCCAAGAGAAATTTGTTAAAGACAGAGAAAAAATCCAAAAGGAGAAGGAGCAGCTTCTCGCGAAGCAAATCGGGATCGAAGAAGCTGTCAACAGAGAATTTCTCTCTGTTATTGGCTTAGAAAAAAAGGCTGAAGAACCCTTAGACCATCAAGTGATGAAGCTTGCTGAAGTTATTCAGCAACTGCAACAAATAGTCGTGGACTTAGAGCTTCAGATCATCCCAAGTACCCTGCAAGAAGAGCGTGAC
Source organism: Picea glauca (assembly GCA_000966675.3). NCBI lineage: Eukaryota > Viridiplantae > Streptophyta > Pinopsida > Pinales > Pinaceae > Picea > Picea glauca. Next base: position 93,925 of record JZKD02S1408415.1, on the reverse strand, counting down.
CAACGAGAAATAACTGCCTGGGGTATAGTAGAAAGGATTAAAGAACTCATTAAAGAATGCAAACAACTAAGTACCAGAAGTGTGCAGATACATGAGAACCTGATCGAGAACCTGAAATTGCATAAATTGGAGTCACAGCTCTAGGAGGCGAAGCAGCATGAAAATAGACTTCATATGCAGTTGAAGACCCTATCAACCATAGAGAAAATGAAGCGATTCCACGAGCAATGCATCACACAGCAGTAGATCCACATGATCCAGAGCAAGGTCATGGAAGTGACACAACAACTTCAACCTTTGCAGGATAAGGCATGTCAACTATTTTTAGAGATTGAGAACCAAGGGACAGAGCTACAACAGGTCGTGATTACAACAGAGCAACGCCTAGAAGGACTAGTCAATAATGCACTCATCCAAGAGTTCGTCGGGCAGGAGGAAATTGCAAAGCAACAGGTCGAAGCAGCTCAAGACAAACTCGAGGTGCTTGAAGTAGAATTGGCCAGACCTGAGTGATTCAGGATGAGTCACAGGTGAGCGTTAGGGGCCTGTTGGCCCTTGACCAAGTTTTGAGGAATACTTGGTCATATTTGACCATTTTTGGTACTCCAACATCCAGTCGGAGAAGGAGTGCATGGTGAAGAGGATATCACGGGATCTCTGCCCCTTTTTAAGGATTTTTGGGATTTTTGGGAATATTGTAATGGGAAAGGGATATCGACCCTTATTTAGCCATTTTGTTTGTATAAATAGAAGGGTAAGAAATGTAAGAAGGGAGATGCATGTGTTAGCTATGTGATGTAAAGTGAATGGCTTAGTGCATAAAATAGATCTATGTGATCAGACATATGTGTGACTATAAGAGCGTTGTGCCTATTGTAAGTATTGTAAGTGTTGAGTGCATGGGTCAGGGAAGGACTTAGTGCTTGGATCTACTCGGGGAAATAGGATCTAGCAAGCTGCACAGATCTCTTGTCCTAGGCGAGGTAGGATCTTGAAGGCTTTGTGCTGTAACTTGGTTTATATAAGATAATAAAAGAACAAGACTTTGTGGATGTAGCCCCAGGGTGGGGGTGAACCACAATAACTCTGTGTATTGTGCTGATGTGTTTGTCTCTCTCTTGCGAATTTCTTTGATATGTTTAGATATATCTATTAATTCTTTATGCTTATGAGATATGCTAGGTATGATATATAAGATGCTAAGTGCTTAATCTATTAGGTATAACCTGTTTATCGTTGTTAAGTGCAATATTTGAGTAATTACTGCGGTGCTCTATGCTTTATGTGAAGTGTATTAATGAATGTATGTTAAGGAATAACTAATGTTAAGTGCGTTGTAAGCAGGATAATCACAGATCTGTGTCCCAGCTAAGGTTGTAGACACCCGAGTCTCGCAACGAACCCTGCCTCTACCTCAGGTGATATTGCATCTACTTCGTAGGTGTTGCCGAAAGGGCTGATAGATAGGGATTTGTTGGTGTGCTCTTGAGCGTTGAACCCTTGGTCTACCCTTGTGCCAACAAGCACAAAAGGAAGAAGCAGAAATGAGAGAGAAGATATTGAAAGATCATATTAAGGAAAGAACTAATGATCTAAACCATCTTGAGGCAGAGTTTGGTAAAGAAGAGAAAGGAATTGAAGAAGAAATAATCACATTAAAAATTCAGCTTGAATAAGTGAAAAGAACAAAAGAATTCATGAAGTCTCAGACAATGAAGAAAGAAGAAGAGGTTGAGAAGCTTGAAGAATAATTTGTCACATTGAAAAGTAAAATCGTCAAGATCAACAAGAGCATTGAAAATATAGAAACATCCACATCATTTATAGAGAATGAAGAGAAGCACTCTAGGTTGTTAGAAAAGAAGAATGAAGAAAATAGAAAGAGTTATGCAGAAGTACTCAAAGGAAAGAATCATTGTCAGCCAGAATCTAAGAAAACTATTAAATATACA
>JZKD02S1408415.1:76046-89987 GCA_000966675.3 Picea glauca | reverse complement strand
CTCACCATTCCTTCTTGTTTATATAGTCTTCCAACTGGTGTGAATTTGAATCATTGTGTCTTTTGATATTTGAACCATTGTACCTTTTCATTTAAATGATAATATTAATATTTAATTAATATCATTTTTCCTTTTATCCTTTGTTCATAATGCTCACGAATTAACTCTCTTTTAATCATGACTATTTGTCAGTTATTTTGTCTTCATGAGTTGATCACAGACATGGATCGACTCATTATATCGTACTCATGCTTCTGTTGTGTTCTCAGTTCACAAACATATCATATTTTGATATTTTATCAATTCTTTGTATTATTCTAATGTTAACTCTCTCTTGAATTAAATCTTTATGAGGTGCTTCCTTCAAACAATTTACATATGACCATATGCGCAAAACCACAGGCTTATTGATTTGAGCATTTCCTCTTATTTTTCCCTTTGTTTCTTTATTCCATACAACCGTAGGTGGTGACCAGGTGCTAAGCTGAAGAAGTGCTTGATCACTTGTCAAGATCGACGGTCACGTTTGAATGTCACGATGAGATAGACGGTTCTCATTTACTTCGAAACTTCGACTATTCGTGGCTCCTGAATTTTGGAGTAGCAATTCCTCTGAAGTGATTACCTACTGAATGAGTCATAAAGCAGTGGTGACCACTTGTTGTCATTTAACACCTCCACTTATGCTATCCTTTGATCATCGGTTGGGAAATCTCATGAAGTAGATCAATGGTTAAAGTTGACTTCGGCCTTCGACGCTTCGGGTGATTTCTCCTTCACATTTCTTCAATCTTTTGTAGTTCATTTCGCCGAAGTAGATCGAATGATTGGATTTTATTCGCATGATGAACGGTTCTTGTTTATTTCAGAACTTCAGGACTTCGGTTATTTGTTGGTGGTGAAACTCCCAAAGTACAAAACTCTCAGAGTGACATAATTTGTTGACGTCATTTGTTTGACGTAGCACTGACTGAGTGGCTTGCACATGTCACTTAGATTCATGAATTACGCATACCTGAAATGCCAACTGCACTTTGACACTTGTCATCATCTGACTGTGCCACACGTCTTTACTAATGTGGATCTTGTCATGTGGCACATGTTCTTCTCCTAGATCTAACAATTTTCCTAACTCCCAAAATGTATCTCATATTGATGGCTAAGAGTGACTTCGGAACTTCGGCCTTTGGGACTTTGGGTAATTCAATTTCTTCACTTCCCAGTTCTCCCAAAGTGAGATTCCCCGAAGTGTAAACCTCGAGTAACTTGAATTCATCCAATGGACATTCTTTAACCTGAAAAGGCTTAACACGATCCAATGGTTGTCGTGAATTCGACTATTCAGGATTTCGGGCCTTTGGCCTTGCTTATCCCGTCCTTCCACTTTATAGATCGGATGATCAATATCACTCCCAAAATATTTCTCAGATCAGATGACTTACATTTATTTTGGGAAATTTGTGGCTTACTATGTCCTTCCACTAAACATGATCTTACGGTCCTGATATCTCCCGAAGTGTTCTTCAGATCGGATGATCCTCATTTACTTCAGGACTTCGGCCTTCGGGCGATCTTACTTGTTCTCAACCCTTTTCTCTTGAAGTGGTCAACGCCAAAGTTGACCACTGCTACCTTGGCATGCTCTGAAAAGATCATATGGTATTCATCTTCGCTTATCCTATCCTTCCACTTAAATTGATCCAACAGTCGATGTGGATTGTGGAACCATAACTTGCGTTTGGTTTAATTCATCGCCCAAACTCCGCAATTGAAGTTGTACAACTGTTGGTGGTTTAATCACAATCATTGATCTTTGAATCGATTAGATCTGACGATATAGAATAATTGCGAGATTGGAAATAACGTATAGTTTAATTCTCCCTTCGTGCTCTGTAATCAATCCATGCCGTTGATCTGGCGCTTGCATATCCAATGGTCCTAATTTGATCTGATCATTGACTAGTCCTCCAAAAATCCTTCTCTTGTAATCTAATGGTCTAGACTAATTGCAGGATTGGGAATAACATGTTGTTTAATTCTCCTTTTTATCTCCTCAATCCATCCATGTCGTTGATCTGCGCTTGTGTATCCAACAATCCTGGTTTGTCCCGTGGGGATTTCGATCCAGATCATTTCTACAATGCACTTTTCCTTATGATCTTTGATCTCTGCATATTGTCTGACATTTTCATTCTTTGCATAATTTCAACGTGCTTTTCCTTCTGAGCTTTGATCTCCACATACTGTTTGACATTCTCTGCTAGCTATGCATTGTTGACATCAATGACAATTTCATCTATGATAAATTAACAATGACAATGGCAATTCATCATAACAACTTATCATCACATCATAATGAAATTGACTGTTGACATCAATGAAAACATATCAATGACAATATGTCCAACAATCTCCCCCTTTGTCATTGAGGGAAACACACTAAATTCATACACAAACTATCGTTGTGATGATGTTTTCCTCCTATGAAGTTACTCTCCCCCTTTGACATCAATGGAAAAGGGTTTCTCCTCTTATGATCAACATCTATATGTTTGCATGTTTTTTACCAGAATATGAACTTGGTTAACTCCCCCTGCAATCATGCTCTACCTGCCATAACTGAATGGCTCCCCTGTCAATATGCTCTCTCTGCCTCTCAGTACTCTCCCCCTTTATTTCTGAAAGGGTAGCTCTTTCTGACAAGGTCTCTTCCCCTGTTAATTTAATAACTTAATATCTCAGTTGATTGATATTTTTGTGTTCAAATAAGTAGTCTTCTTGATACCAATTTGTAGTGATACCCATTTGTAGTGATCAAGTCTTTCAAAACTTAATCTAATTGATTTTTTTATTTAATAACCAAAATACTCCTCTTCAGTTTTTACTAACTTTCCTTTGTCAAATAGAACAAGAGTATGAATCTTACTGATATTTTTTTATCTTCTTCATATTCTTCTTTGATATTTCACAGAAATATTAATTGAGGAATTATACCAATTGATTTAAATACCAATTTTGTTATCAATTGATCTTTGTTGAATGATACTCCTTGAACTTCTCTGCTACCTTTATTTTTTCCTTTTCTGTATTCTACAACTAACCTTACCAATGATTTTTCTTTTGACCACTAATCTATAGATAGTTAATATTTTCCATATATTAATTTTAAAAACTCTTTGGCATAATCCTTTGATTTTGTAAAAACCAATTTAAACTTATTTTTTTATTTTCTTTCTTTTGCTAACAACTTATGACATCATCATAATTTGATATTGTCCCATATTCCTTTATAGGTACTTCCTTTTCTTGAGCTTGATTTATTTCATATTGAATTTCACATTCTTTATTAGGACCTTCACTCATCATTTTCTTATTATTAATTTCTTCATTTTCAGGTGTAATAACATCTTTCTTGCTTTCTCCTTCAGATTTTCTTCTCCATGTCTTTCTATGAGATATTCTGCTTTTTGGATCTTCTCTTTCTAATTGTGTTTTTGGAGATTTGTCATCTCCTTTCTTCTTTCAAATTTTATTAGGTTTTGTCACTGACTTGAAGGACTTATTCAAATATTGACTTTTTGTATTCTTGTAGTTTTGGGATTTGTGCCCAAACCTATCACAGTTGTAACATCTCATTGTATGACAAAATTTTGTTGTGTGCCCAACAAAATTACATCTCCAACATTTAATTGAGTTTTTGTATTTTCTTGTATATCCTTCCTCTAGTTTCTTGCAGTCCATTGCTTTATGGCCAAAACTATGACAAGAAAAGAAATAGCCATTGAAGGTGTTTCCATTCTTGATTTTATTTTGGCTTGAGAGATCTGTCATCTGGTTTTCTTTCTTATTGTATCCAAGACCAATTTTGTCAATGGTTGATCTTTGGCTCTTCCAAATATTATCTAGGATAGTTGAGCTATTATGGAAATTGACAATCTTATTTGACTTTTCATTCATCTATTTGAGATTGACTATTTCTAACTTTAATATATGACATAATTCTTCCTTTTTAGTCAATTGAATCTTAAGGGCTTCTTCAACTTCTTTAGCATGTTCAAGATGAGTCTTTAGATTGATGACTATTTCTTCTGTCTCATCCAAGACTTCTTTGCATTTAATAGTTTTGTCATATGTCTTCAATTATTCCATATCTTTTGTTAGATCAAAAACTTTAGTTTTCAATATTTTAATTTCTTCCTCATATTCTATCTTAATCGTTTTGAGGTTGATGGATTATAATTCAAACATTTAGCATGATTCTTCCTTTTTAGTTATTTGGATCTTCTAGGCTTCTTCCTTTTTCTTAGCTTCTTCAATTTGAGTCATTAGATCTGCATTAGTACTTTCATTTATCCTTTTGAAATTGATGATTTCCAATTCCAACATGCGATAAGAATTTTATTTCCTTGTTAACTGGATCTTTAGGTCTTCTTTACTTTCTTTAATTTTCTCAAGTTGAGTGTTTAGACTGTTAACTAATTATTTTGATTCTTTTAGTACTTCTTTTCTTTTACTGTCACGTGTCTTTAATTCTTCCATCTCTTCTGTTAGATTAGTAACTTCGGTTTTCAATCTTTTGATCTCCTTTTCTTTGTCTTCTAGTTGAACTCTCTATTCAAACTCTTCATGATTAGATTGATCTAATTGTTGAAGTTTCTCCAAATCTTCAAAAGTGCACATAACTGTATTTTCAAGATGGTCAATAACATCCACAGGAGATTTAATATGCATATAATTTCTTGGTTGCATACAAATCTCTTCTATTGCAATTGTAGCATCAGTCTTAAGATTATGTAATTTTGATTTAGTGATTACTGAGGTATGCCTCAATTCCTTGATGAGTTTTTCTTCATCATTGTTGAATGAGATCAAATCCTGCATTTCATTCTGATTAGAAATATTTTTTCTTTGTATTATGGTCTTCAATCTGATTGCAATTTTCCTTTTCTTTATCTTGTTCCTTATCTTGATAAGAATTCTCTTCTTCTTAATTTTGTTCTTTATTCTAACAGGAATCCTCTTTATCTAAGTCTTGTTCCTCACTTTTATAGGATATCTCTTATTCTTGTATTTCATTATGATAACAATTTTCTAGTTGGAGACATAATTCTTTAGCAGATTTGTAGTGCCTCATCTTTTATTTGACTTGGTATAGCAATCCATCCTGGATTTCTTTAAGGCTATTGAATTGTTTCTCCTTGCCTCCTTTGCATTTTTGTTTTTTATATTTGAATTAGTTAAGTGCCATGGATTACTTACTACTGAATCCCAAACTACAGATCCTCTTGACTTCATATATCTTTTCGTATTTTCCCTCCATGATGAATAATTTGTTCCATCAAATAAGGGAGATTCATTTGTGGAGATAGCAATTTTTCCACCCATCTCTTCTGAATCTACCTTCAGTGTTTAATTTGCATTGAAGGAACCTTGCTCTGATACCAATTGTTGAAATGGATAGTTGACACTGAGAGGCGGGGGGGGGGTGAATCAGTGTCACAAAACCTTGGACAATTTTCCACTTTTCATAAATTAATTGAACAACATATATTTATTTCATTTTCTCAATCAATATATAAAAGAATAAATGCTTTATTTATTTATTTAACTTGAATGAATACATAAGATCAATATTTGAATATCATCTTCAAGCAATTATGAGAGACCCAACTCTTTGTTACAAGACCCAGCTTGTAGCTCTCAGATCCAACTGAGAAATGAGGAATCCCACCCTCATAACAAGTCCCAGCTTGTTGATCTCAGATCCAACTGAGATGTGAGGAATCTAATCCTCATACAAGACCCAGCCTATAAACAAGCACCAATCCATTATATATAAATATATATACTTTAACAAATTCAACTACACATCTTCTCACCATTCCTTCTTGTTTATATAGTCTTCCAACTAGTGTGAATTTGAATCATTGTGTCTGTTGATATTTTGAACCATTATACCTTTTTCATTTAAATGATAATATTAATCTTTAATTAATATCATTTTTCCTTTTATCCTTTATTCATAATGCTCATGAATCAACTCTCTTTTAATCATGACTATGTGTCGATTATTTTGTCTTCATGAGTTGATCACATGCATGGATCGACTCGTTATATTGTATTCATGCTTATGTTATGTTCTCAGTTCACAAACAGATCATATTTTGATATTTTATCAATTCTCTGTATTATTCTAGTGTTAACTCTCTCTCGAATTAAATATTTATGAGGCACTTCCTTCAAACCATTTACATATGGCCATATGCGCAAAATCACAGGCTTATTGATTTGAGTGTTGCCTCTTATTTTTCCCTTTGTTTCTTTATTCCATAAGACCGTAGGTGGTGACAAAGTGCTAAGCTAAAGAAGTGCTTGATCACTTGTCAAGATCGACGGTCACATTTTAATGTCACAATGAGCTCGGCGGTTCTCATTTACTTTAGAACTTTGGCTATTCATGGCTTTTGAACTCTGGAGACAATTCCTCCGAAGTGATTACCTATCGAATGAGTCATAAAGAGGTGGTGACCTCTTGCTGTCAGTTAACACCTTCACTTAATATATCCTTCCACTACACTTGATCATCAGTTGGGAAAGCTCTCGAAGTAGATCAACGATTAACATTGGCGTTGACCTTCAGTGCTTCGGGTGATTTATCCTTCAAATTCCTTCAATCTTCTGGAGTTCATTTTGCCGAAGTATATCAGACGATTGGATTTTATTCACACGATGAACGGTTCTCGTTCATTTCGAAACTTCAGGAATTCGGGTATTTGCTGGTGGTGAAACTCCCAAAGTACAAAACTCCCGAAGTGACGTAACTTGCTGATGTCACTTTTTTGAAGTGGCAATGACTGACTGGATGCCACATGTCACTTAGATTCGTGAATTATGCATACCTGAAATGCCAACTGCATTTTGAAACTTGTCATCATTTGACTATGCCACATGTCCTTGTTAACGTGGATCTCCTCATGTGGCACATGTTCTTCTCCTGGATCTAACGGCTGTCCTAACTCCCGAAATGTATCTCAAATCGACAACTGAGAGTGACTTCGGAACTTCGTTCTTTGGGACTTCGGGTAATTCAATTTCTCCACTTCCCAATTCTCCCGAAGTGAAATTCCCCGAAGTGTAAACCTCAAGTAACTTGACTTCATCCAATGGGCATTCTTTATCCTAAAAAGGCTTAACACAATCCAATGGTTGTCAAGAATTCATCTATTTAGAATTTTGGTCCTTTGGCCTTTCTTATCCCGTCCTTCCACTTTATAGGTCAGATGGTCAATATCACTCCCAAAATATTTCTCAAATCGGACGACTTACATTTATTTCGGGACATTTGTGGATTACTCTGTCCTTCCACTAAACATGACTAACGATCTTGATATCTCCCAAAGTTTTCTTCAGATTGAACGATCCTCATTTACTTCAGGACTTCGACCTTCGGGTGATCTTACTTGTTCTCAACCCTTTTCTCTCGAAGTGGTCAACACCAAAGTTGACCATTGCTACCTTGGCATGCTATAAATAGATTAGACGGTATTCATCTTCACTTATCCTATCCTTCCACTCAACTTGATCCAACTGTCGATGTGGATTGTGGAATTGTAACTTGCATGTGGTTTAATTCGTTGCCCAAACTCCGCAATTGAAGTTGTGCGATTGTTGGTGGGTCAACCACAGTCATTGATATTTGAATCAATTAGATATGATGATCTAGAATAATTGCGGGATTGGAAATAAGGTATAGTTTAATTCTCCCTTCACGCTCTACAATCAATCCATGTTGTTGATATGGCGTCTGCGTATCCAATGGTCCTGATTTGATCTGATCATTGACTAGTCCTCCAATGATCCTTCTCTTGTAATATGACGGTCTAGAATAATTGTAGGATTACGAATAACACGTTGTTTAATTATCCTTTTTCTCTCTGCAATCCATCTCTTTCATTGATCTGCGCTTGCCTATCCAACAGTCATGGTTTTCCTGTGGGGATTTTGATCCTGATCATTTCCACAATGCTCTTTTCCTTCTGAGCTTTGAACTCTACATACTTTCTAAAATTTTCATTCTTTGCATACTTTCAATGCGCTTTTCCTTTTGAGATTTGATCTCCGCATACTGTTTGACGTTCTCTGCTAACTGTGCATTGTTGACATCAATGAAAATTTCATCTATGATAAATCAACAATGAAAATGACAATTCATCATAAAAACTAATCATCACATCATAATGACATCGAGTGTTGACATCAATGACAACATATCAATGAAAATATGTCCAACATGATGATCCCATTCCAATCTATTGTGATAATACGCATGCCATCAGTATCTCAAAGAACCCAATGATGCACTCCAAGACGAAGCACATTCCAACAAAGTATCACTTTCTACGAGAACAGGTTACAACAAAGAACATCAGAGTTGAATATGTGGGCACAAAAATAACAAGTGGCAGAAATGTCTACAAAACCGCTTCCACGAGAAGCCTTTGAGTATCTACACCAGAGACTCGGGGTAATTTCTACTCCAAAATGAATGCTTTTGAATTATTATCTTATATTTCTTATATTTACATGAGGAAGTATCATAAAGAGGAAAGTTCAGGTTGGGAGATCGGTTTCAGATACAGTTCAATCAGGGGGAGCAACCCCGGATGGAAAGATACCTTTGTCATTGATGACGAAGGGGGGGAGATTTATCAGATGAAAAGATATAATTGCTTGGATAAAGAGCATAGAGGCATGGTTCCAGGAGTAGCATGAGTGATATGACTTCAGTATTGCATCAGAGTGTTTCCATCAATGCCAAAGGGGGAGATTATTAATTAATTGGGTTGGTTTTCATTGATGTCAACCCTTGAAGAAAGTACGGTAGCGAATTCTGGTAGCACAAAGGTTTGGGTAATGGACCCAATTTTGTTTTATGGATAATGGTATGAGTTTTGATATATTTTCAAGTAATACTATTCCATATGTATAGTACATGTCATGCCATTTCCAGTGGTATGTGGAACGTCACATAACTCCTCACGGCTAGAGAGTTATGGCCATGTGAGGTTGGAGAAAGGTTTGGGTAATGGACCCAAGTTTGTTTGATGGATAATGTATGAGTTTTGATATATTTGCAGGTAATAATATTCTATATGGATAGTACATGCCGTTTCATTTCCATTGGTATGTGGAACGTCACATAACTCCTCACAGTTAGAGAGTTATGGCCATGTGAAGTTGGAGAACACTCATGAGTCATCTAGAATCCCCAAAAGGTCAAAGTAGTCAAAATGGTTTAAGAGATTTTAGAAGGTAAATAATAAAGTGAAGTGATGAGTGTACTATAAGTCAAAGTGAATACAAAATGAATTATTTAAATAATAAAATTAATGGAGAAATTACTAAGTGGACAAGTGGTTAGAAGTGGGTTAGCCCTAAAATAAGGAAAGTGGTTTAAGAGATTTTAGAAGGTAAATAGTAAAGTGAAGTGATGAGTGTACTATAAGTCAAAGTGGATACACAAGAAATTATTTAAATAATAAATTTAATGGATAAATTACTAAGTGGACAAGTGGTTAGAAGTGGGTTAACCCTAAAATAAGGAAATTGGGTTAAGATGGTTAAAAGGTAACCCCTTGAGGAAGCTACATGAAAGTATAAATAAGAGGCAAGGCTCTCTCATTTTAATAACACTTGAGCATATCAAATATATACAAGTGATTGAGGTAAACAAAGGATATCTAAGCTGAATTTTATAGGGAAGCTGAAGTAAAGAAGGTTGAAATTCAAGGGAGGATAAATTCTTTTGATGATGTTTTCTAAGGTATTTTATTTATAGGTCATCTCACCATTTTCGCAATAATTTTTTTTTAGAATGATTCATACCATGAAATTGGGAGGCCATTGGGGAAGAATATCCAAGTATTTGTGATAAAAATTTCATCTTGTGGGTCGTATTTTTGGAGTTACACTCCATGGAAAATAGGGTTTGTGGCTAGTCCCGAAACTAGTCTAAAACAAGTGTTTCGGGTAAAAACATCATAACTTCTTCATAACATATCCAAATTCAGTAATACCAAATGTATTGGTTAGAGTGAAGTTTGTAGTATGTTGTGTATGATTTCAAAATCTATAAAGAAAATATTCTATGCGAGACATTCTCTACAATTTCGATCTCTAGAATAAGCCATAATTCAACAAGGTATGCCATTTTTGCTATAACTCCTTTTATGAGAGGTTCCAAGTAGTGAAATATGTAGGAATTGCACAAAATACATTAAATAACATTGTGTACCATTTTTAGATATTTATTTATTACAGGTACATAGTTATGATTATTGCAAGTTAGGTTTGTTGACTAATCCAAAACTAGTCATGTGAGACTAAAGTAAAATTTGATGAAAATGCTAGTCTCTTGTTGAGGAAGGTTTGCAGGTATGTGATCATAAACACCAATTCTGTTACAGATTTACAAATCATATTTGGATGATGAAATTGATGAGGGATTTTGGTAGAGGTATGTTACGGATAGAGGTTGTATAACATTGAGGTTGTGGCACATGGTTTGATGTAATGGTTTATGGTATTTGGTTATGGATAGTGTGATGTATTGCTAGAGAAATTTTGATGGTTATATTGGTATATGGTTGAGGTACATGGTGGAGACAAGTAGTTGATGAGTTGGCACATACATGAGGTGTATAGTTGATGATGTTGGTACATCTTGATGAGTCATAGTTTATGTGTATTTCATGCATGATTGGTACATATTTGGTGCATGGTTGATTAACTCATTGATGGTACAGGTTGGTGCATGGTTGATGCACTTGTTTATGGTACAAGATGATTACAGGTTGAGGTATAGGTTGGTGCATGGTTGATGCACTTGTTTATGTTTCAGACTGATTACAGGTTGTTTGGTATAGGTTGGTGTATGGTTGATGCACTTGTTTATGGTACAGGTTGATTATAGGTGATTGGGACATGTTTACAATAGTATATCTCATAGTGATAGTGTGACACTGGTTCCATCATTCTACTTTTATTTTAGGGTGGTTGGATGGGGAAAGGACATGTGGTTGTAGCCATAGAACATAGGGGGTTGTAGCCTCCTTTTGGTTGTATCCATAGAATTGAGGAGTTGGAGCTTCCTTCAGGTTGTATCCTAAGAAAATAGGGGGTTGGAGCCTCCTTATGGTTGTATCCAGAGAATTGGGGAGTTGGAGCTACCCTCAGGTTGTAGCCTGAGAAACTAGGGGGTTGGAGATACCTTCATGTTGTAGCCTAAGAAACTAGGGGGTTGGAGCCTCCTTCCAGTTGCAGCTGGAAAAAAAAGGAAGTTGGTGCTTCCAATGAATGTGATTGTTAAAGACATGTAAGAAAAAGAATTATGTGCTTTTCTCCCTCTTTGGGTTTCCACTTAAAACATTGATGTACTATGTATGTGTATAATTTCTCATTTGTTCATTGTTTATTTACTCTGCAACTATTGGATGATAATGCTACATTGATATAACACTTGATTTTTATGGTGAAAAGGGATTAAATTTCTCTATTATTGATTCACCCCCCCTCTCAGTAATCCAACAATATTATCATACTTTATTTTGATCTCAGAGACCTTATCTTCTTCTGCTATGGCAATGTTGAATGTTTTCCTTTCTATGTCTCTAACTTTGAATAATGAATACTTGTGTTGGGAATATTTCTTTACCTCAGGCATTAGATTCATGATCTCACTTAGTTATTCCTTTTTTTCTTTTTTTTTTCTGCATGCCGTTTAGATAAATCTTCCTTTGATTGGTAGGCTTCCTCTGAGGCCTGAGAAAAATAGTATTTTTGGCTATGGAAGGATCCTGAACTACCTTTACTTTCCAATTGATCATCTATGGATTCAATTACACTTGTGCCACTCTCCACCATGTCTAAACTTGTTTTTTCTTTAGGCCCTTCATCCTCCAAGTCTACATACGTCTATGTCTAGATGGTTTTCATTTTCTTTCTAGCACTGTGTTCAGGGTCTATGAACATTACCTCTGAAACAATCCTCTTACTCTGTGTACTAGATTTTGGAACCTTAATTACCACCTTTGGAATACTCTGTTGCATTGGTGCCTTTTGTACAGGGGCTTCAACATCCACACATTATTTAATATTTAAAAAATTCTCCAGGATTTCAATAGGCTCATGATCATATGGAGAATTCGTGTTCATTTGCCTCCTTCTAGATATGATCTGATGAGGATCATATTTTTTACCTAGAATTTGTGAAAAAAACAAAGATTTGAGCTTTGCCTCAACCTATGCTATACATGTTCTGGATTTTACAATGAATGGGACAATCACAAAAGGAAACTTTATATTCCTTTCTCTATGATATTTGATGAAATTTTGAGTTTCGAAGATGAATCTGTGTCTTATGAACTCTAGAGAAACAATTCTAGGGGTCAAAAGATGGTAAACAAATAATGAAACTCATGAAATCCATATACCCATATTACTGTAGAATTTATGAAAATCGTCAAGTCTCCTACTATGTCTTTTGGATTCTAGAAGTGAATTCTCATTTATTCAATAACTCTGGGCAGTTTAACATTGAAAACAATCTAGTAGGCCTTTGACATGAATTTATTGATAAAAATTATTGAATTCATCTTGTTTATTTCAATAGATATTGATTCATCTTCAGGGATATCTACATTGTTGTTGGTGAGTAAAATCTTTATCAGATATGTATAGTATCTGAAGTGTCTAAGAGAGTGGAAGTTCACTAGCTGTTTGTGGATGGTATGAACTACGAACTCATAAAAAATAATGCAAACAACTTGACCCGACTCTAACTGGAAGAATTTGAGAAGGAAACCTAACATGACCTCAACTACAAATCTATCACTATGAAGACCTAAAACCTGACTTAACAAAGAGAAGACACATTGAACCTCACTGGATGTGATATTGATGCTTAAGGTAAAAGACATACTTTATGGTAACTTATCAAGCTTGATAATCATTCTTAAGAACAGAGTTTTAATCTCTGGTTGACACTCCCTATAGACTCTAATCATTTCTTCCTCATCAAAATGTTCAAAATTATCAAAGAAAGACTTAGGAATTTTTAATGAGTCCCTGACCAACATGACATCAATTTTACGCAAGACTTTAGACCCCTTTTTTTTATCAATTACAACTCTTTTTTACTCTGAGTATTTATCTGCACACCATCCTATAAATTCAGGAAACTAAAAACACAATTCGGTTGCATACAGAATGAGAGAAGCCTGGAAAGACTCCAAAAATGGAAAACCTTTCCCTCTAACGTCAGCTAAGTTACTTCTTAAATGAGAAATAGGGGCAACAGTGAATTCAGGGTCACAAACATCATTATCTATATTGATTAGGGCGTCTTCATCATTTTTGGGGATTTGTTCAGATACTTCGAGCACGATGGGATCCATGGTAGCAAGAAACAATACTTGGTAATGGTGATTATAATGGCACTGAGAATTCAAAATTCGGTCGAAGGTGACAGTTGCAACAACTCCAATAGTTCCCACTTTGAAAAAAATAAAAAATAAAATAAAACTCACATCAAATTTATAATATTCAAATTTTCGAAGCAACTGGTCAGGGGTTTCAATGTAAACCATTTTTTTCTTCGCAATCATCCTCGTGATGACACGTATTTACCTTCAAAACCTATGGTTTCCATTTCAGAACCACTTTATGGAATTAACCTCTGTGCACTTTCCAGACCCACAATGCACACCAGTCGTTGATCTGTCCCGATCGCAATCGTGACCATTGATATTTAATTTCTTTCCATCGCCACTATTTTAGAACTACTTCTAGCCAATTTAAACTATTCTTCCATATTTAACAACCCTCCAAATGTGTTCCAAATCATTTCGCGCCTCTGCTAAAATTTAAATCTGATTTTTCTGA
>JZKD02S1408415.1:64497-75996 GCA_000966675.3 Picea glauca | reverse complement strand
GGTTTACATCTTCAACAATAATTGGCTCACAAAGAATGGAATGTGTCACAAGCGAGATTTGAGCCTGAGTGGGGAGAATAAAATTTATCCTCCCAAATCACCAAGCTAGACCTAATTGAATGTGTGTGTATGCATGTGTCTAGATTTAAGCCTAGGTGGGGAGGATAAAAATTATCCTCCCAAACCATCGAGCTAGACCCAATTGAATGTGTGTGCAAACACACATGCTTTAATTTCCCTGCAAATACTAAGTAGATTTAACTCCTTTGGATATCCTCAATCAATAGTTATATAACAATAAATAAATAAATGTTACTACAATTATGACCACCATAGAATTGTTGAGATGTTGAAAATTCTAAGTGTGCTCATATTGTTTCTTTTGTCCCATAAATTGGTTGTTTCTTTTATAACTTGAGTTTTATCTCTCTTAGCATTGGGGTGTGTCATGAGTATTACACCTCTTCCATACCATTTCTTTCCCCCATTTTAGATTTGCCCCATGTTATCTAGTATACTTACTCCCCTTTTTTCACCCTTCGTATATGTTACAATAATATATTTCAGAAAAATGATAGCAAGAGATATTTCATTTAGAGGATAGGTTGGTTTTCAATTTGAAGTTTTGATTCCTTGTTTATCTGGCCAAGTCTTTGAACTTTTGCTAGCTAGTAATTGTTGTTCACAATAAATTTCTCAAATTTAATAAGCAATATGGATCTCATCTTGTGTTAACAATGATTTGTCGATTAATTAATACTTCTCCCATTGGGATTCAAGTCTTTCCAAAAATATTTTTTTGTTTGTGCCAATGTTAATGAAAACAATTAGGGTCACATCCAAGTCCATGATATTTTGTAGATACCCAAGTGAATATGGAATGGAACCTTCTAAGGAATTGTTAGATAGATTCAATGATTCAAGTGAAGAGAAAATTCCAAGTGTTGGTGGAATGACATCGGTTAATAGATTGGTAGAAATGTTTATAGCTAAAGAATTTTAAAGTTTCTCTTTCTCTAGAGGTAAGGGTGGAATAATTTCCTTTGGTGCTAAAGAAATACTCTACAACAAAATAACAAATATTACAATAAATATAACATGAGAGTAATAAATATCATAGGAGTGTATAGAGGTCATTGGTGTAACACACCGAACCCCCTATCCACTTTTAGGCTGGTGGGATGTTTGATTTTCATCTTCTTGGAACTCAGGATGAGTGTTTAGGTTCATTGGTGCCTATGATTTGTAATTTCTACTCGAAAGTGGTATCTATATCTCATTCATTTCAAATCCTCTATTGCATAATTATGGTTATGCTTATACTACGATATCCAGGGGATTACTTATACAAAACCACAAAAAGCCAAGTTGAAGTATTAGATTAGTTGTGTGAATCATATGATATGATGAACTAAAGGGAATCGTGTATGCTACATACTTGGTTGTGGTTCATTAGATAGAATGATTGGACCCATAATGGCCCATAAATGATGGTAATGTAAAAATAAATAAATAAATAAAAGGAACCTTAAGAAGTCTTAAAAAGAAGAAAAAAGACAAGACATACCTGATCTTTGATATTCTAATGTGTAGCATTGCATTGATACAACATCTAGAGAATCTGCAAATGCGTGAACTGCACACTGTAGTAAATAAAAATAGAATTATATTTAGATTTTAGTAAAAACCAAAAAATACTTTTAAGACGTGTCAATAAATCCTAATAGAAATTAAAACCGACAAGATTTCAAATAGTAAACACCATTGATATTTTTTTTTGTAAAATCCATATGAGAGGAGATTAAATAGTGACACACACACACACATCTCAAATGCGACGTCCAGAACAAGATCCTCTTGGTTTTGAGAATAATTTATTGGAGCAGTCTAATCTTGGAGCAAAACTCCCTCAATCTGAAGGAGAAACAATGAAGTCAACATTGACCACGTTGTTGCTCTGTTGGATCGAGAGAGGTTTGCTCCAAGAATAAACAGATCCAATAAATTTTTATATATTGAACAGGGCCAACCACGTGAAGGTGGAAGCTCCTATGGCCCCTCCCTCCCCTCACATCACTCTCAATTCCCCAATACCCAATCTATATTCTACTAAAAAATATGCATTAAAAATATTCAAAATTGATAAAAAGTGACTGTAAATCTATAAATGAGGTTTATCATTCAAAGGCATATGTCATTAAAAATAATTTTTATAAATGATATTTATCATTCAAAATATGTTACAAACATACTAGCTATATAATGTACATCTACCCGTCTTATAAAATTATTATACATCATCAATTTCTTTTAGTCTTCTTTTGTGTTTTTCGGTTCTTAAATAATTCATCCATGTTCATGTCTTCGTTTATTGGGTGCTCTTTAGTAGTTGATGTTGCTTCAATCCTTTAACGTCGAGCACGCCTGGTCTCATACCCATGGAGTGGAGGTTGTTGTGAGGGTCCATCACCTACAAAACAAAATATTAAATTTAAATAGCCAAATTTTAAATATCATTGAAGTAGTTCATTAATATTAAAAAAAATATCTACAATGTAATTATTTACCCGCTGGTCCACTAGTTGGCGCCGTTGGAATGGCTGTCATATTCTCCTGATCATCTTTAGGTCGAGGAGGCTCAACTATGACATTCTCTTCCATTGAAATGACAAAATTTATAAGGACAAAACTGTAAATGTATAAGTAATAAAAATTAGAAGTACAAAATTTATAAGTATGAAATTATTAAGTATATGATTAATATAAAACCATTTTACCATTGCGGGCCTCAGTCACAGGAACATCTTGGGGTTGCACCCCACTGGGATGGTGCCGCTGGCGAGCACCATGATCTTCTAGCCACCCTGCACTATCAACGCTTTGTTGCCCAGTGTTAATGGTTTCATTGATAATGTTTCTACCCCGATTAAAACAAAGTAAGACATTAAAGTTATGGACGATATCAAACATTTATGTATTTTATACGTAATGAAATGTTAATGTAGACTGATTTTTATTTACCTTATCCCACAAACTGGATCTTGGGGTCTGCCCCATGCTTTTCCTACGATCAACCACAACTTTATAGACATACTTGTAACCAAGTTGGAGGTCTTCCCTTGTGGTTTCAATTCTGAATTCATCTCCCTACATTGCATAAGAGAATATTTTTTTAATGTTTTTGGCTGCAATAAACTGAAAGTTGTAAGGCAATACAAATAATATTCTTAAGGTGTTTGAGTACTTATGATTCGTGACTGTAACCTTGAGTAGCCGCCCTAGCCTAGCTTGTGTTGGCCATGTTTGGAAATCCTTTCTTTGGTTGCCTTCGAAGTGTCAGACAACCTATCATTAAAATTTTCAAGTATTTTATATACCACACTTTTATTTAGATCTAAAGAAAATTAAAGGTATTGAAATCAAAATATTGTAATTTACCTTGGGGTACCAGTTATTTTTTCTCCTGATTTTTTCAATATCTTTTCTTTTGCATCATCAATTATCGCCATCCACTCCCTCTTTGGAATTGAGGGAGGATGCTCATACATAGGGTTTCCTACCATGTTTTGTCTATAAACATCCCACATATATTTTAAATATTCATTTGCTACAAAGGTGACCACTTTTTTATTGAATGTGTCTACTCCAAAGAGGCCTTCGAGATAATCCATAAGTTATTTTTTGAGGTTGGAATTATGGAAATTCCACCTCATGCATAAGGTTGCCCCAAAAATCAACATGGCCTTTCTCTCCAGGTGCCTATAAAATGGTCGTTTCCTACACACAAAAAGTATGATCATCAATTTAAAAATAATAATCTAGATGATTTTTTTATGAGATGGACAACATGAAACAATTAAAATATCAAAAAATGTCTGGGACTCTTATTTTTTTTAATGGAATTCTGTTATCATCGACCAAAAATGTGCACAGAAGGGTCCCTGTGTTGGTCACATGTCTAGCTCTAGGAAATGAAACCATGTCAACCACATCATCAACCTCATCTCTATCACCACCTGTAGAGCCTGACTGTTGTGTGGATGCTTGAAAGTGCGTGTCATGGCTCCTATCTAAATTAGGTGTGGAAGATGGAGAAGTAAACAATACTCTAGCAGCTGTATGAAAACCCACATCAGGACTATGTGGCATCTCTACAGTGCCACTACTACCAACACCAGACTGAATAGGCTCCAAAAATCTCTTTATAAAAAAGAAAATGTTTTTTTCGTGAGATAATGTAAAAGTTAAAAAACAAAGTTTCATAATTGAGCATATGAGTACATTAAAAAAAACACTTTAAATTATGATTATTACCTTACATGTGTTAAGATGTGACATAAGGATATTGCTCCTTTTTAGGACGTCAGGAGTCTGATCTAGATGGTCTAACAAGCTATCAAGTTCCTTGCTTTCTTTAATGATCTTTCTTTTTATTAATACCATCAGATCAGGGGATGAATAAAACCCCTCCTCATCAGCGGAATCATGATCAACATGGCCTGCCGACTACATATAATTTCAACATGAAAATCAATGTTATTTCATTTATATAAACAAATGAAATAATTGATCGCCACACAAATAAAATTATATAAATAAATAATAAAATTCACATAAAATGAAAATCGAATTTGATAATCAATTACATGTTCTGTGGTTGTCCCTTTTCCACGATCATCCTTCCACATTATAATATAATATAATTAGAACCCCCAAATAGTGAGTAGTCCATCCTCATCCTAGTTCCAATTTTTGAACTTTTTTTTTTCTATATTCAAAGTTCTAAATAATTTTTTTATATCTTTAGTTTTGGATGAACAATTAGAGGGTGCAATTACCTAAATTAGTAGGGGCACTCATGCATGTGGATTCCCATTTTAGTGAAGGTTATGAATCTCTAGGTGGGTTTTACCTAGAGAATGGTGAGAGGAAGAACACAATTCCACCTGGAGCTTGAAGACACATAGGTGGGATTTTGTGGATGCCCTCAATGAGGAATATTACCATACGGGGAGCTATGGGGACCAATACACCAAATGGTTTCAGCTCTACCGGGATAAGGATCAAACTATGGGACTATACCAACACCTTCCATACCTTTATACAAAATTAGGAAACTAACCAATATAGAGTTCTAAAATATTGAAGACAGTTTTAAATGGGGAAAAATTAAATAGATACAATGCTTAATGAAGACCCCAATCTTTCTTTTAAAGAGAGAAAGAAAAAATATTTAGGTTAGTTAGGATAAGGGTGGTTACCACTTTGTAGTCAAAATTTAGTTGGTCAAATATCGAAATCCTTTACCATATTGGAAAAATGTTGTAGTTCAAAGTTTACTATTTTGACATAAGCAAAGAAGAATGGGTCTACAAGCATGAATCCTTGTGAAAGGTGATATGGGGAGGCATCTTAGTATCAAATTCTTATATGAATAGGTCAATATGGCCTAGGTCATGATGATCTTCTTTGTCTTCTTCATCTGTCGACCTTGCATGATCTTTCAACTTTGTCTGATCTATCGAATCATCTTCTTCTTGAATATCATCTTCTTCCTGTACATGAGTATACTTAACTGGCATTCATCTTGGATCATATCTAACAAAAAATGACCAATCCCTCTCACCTGGAACATTTGAGTAAAATACATGTTCACATTGGCTTGGAAAAACATAGCGATCATGTCCTCTTTCAAACACTAGTTTTTTAATCATCGGAAATCCGTTGGCATGTTGAATAACAGTTCTTTCCTCATCGTGTTCATGCGTTTTTAACCTATATCATTTGACGTTGAACATAACTAATTTGAAGGAATTAAAGTCACACTCGAGTATATCATTCAAATACCCATAGTATCTATTTTTATATTCTAGGGGATGTCTTTCACTCCTAGAGGAAACATTAGTGACCTGGAATACTGCAGTTATCCCACAATCATAATTTTTCCTGGTTTTATCCAATTGTTTGCTGCGAAATTTACGATCATTGCACCACATAGCCTTGTGGTGTTTCAAATGCAATATGCCATATATGTAAAATATGCATTATCAATTCATAAATTAACATATTTATATAACTTGGAAAGTATCCGAAAAAGACAGTACACATGTAGTCACATTAATATAATATAAAATAACTGAATAAAATGGGTGAATTTGTTTTCCTATCCATATTTCAAACCATATGCTAAATCAATTTCCCTTTGCGTAAAATTGGCATCTATGTTACGATGAGCTTCTCTAACCAATCCAGACAGTCATTTCCATGATAACATACCGCCATGATGTTGTTTACATCTTTCAATCCATACATTCATCCAGTCAATATTGTTTGCAATGTATAAATGCAGTGCATCCCAATCTTGAGCAATTGAATCAAAAAATCATAATTCACCAATATTAAATATTATCTATAACGTCCATGGTAAATATTAATAATTTATGAAATAACATATATTAATATATTAATGAGTATGATCATATACACAAAAAATGAAAATTTATGTGTATTAATAAAAATCTCCACAATTATTAATATATTACCTCTCATTTTTTTTATTCTACCTTTCCCCAACAGGTGCTCCTGATCTTCAAATTTTTTAATGGATTTCACATCCCAAATGCGATCCACTGCATGCATAGTTGGAGCTACTAATTTAGGAAGATACTGACTAATATACACCATGGATTGATATACCATATATCCCTCCACCATAGAACCCTCAGGATGTGCTCTTTGTCTAATCAAATCCTTCAATTATTTCAAGTCCACATTGACCTTGTGTGTATAGGTCCAGAAATTTCAATCTCCTCAACTTGGTGTATGAGGTAGTGTTCTTGTGCATTGAAAAATATTGTAGGTATACACTTTTTCATTTCACACATTATCCAAGGAATTTCTCTCTTCCAATACTTTGTATCATATTCATGGATTTCTTTCAATGAAAACCATCTACATGAGATCATGACACAAGAAAATAACATGTTTCAACATAACATAATATAATATATTACATTACAAATAAAACACATGTCATTAAGTACAACAACAAATTGAAAGAACATTTTGCATATAAATCACAACTACTTACCTCATGTATTTTCCAATATCATATATAACTTGTTTGACGTTGTTGTCAAAGTTGTTTGGGAGAGATAGCAATAGAAAATACTGTAACAAAAAAATGAATCATTATTTTTTTCAACCAAAGAAAACAAAAAAAAAAAAAAACTTAAAATATGTATAAGGCCAATATATAAATATGTATACCAAAATTATTACCTTAATGAAGGTATTCCAATCATGTGTTTTTACCCCACCAAATTCACTTTTCCTCGTTAAGATATTATTTGTGTTTGAAGAAAAACTCGAGGGAAATTTAATTCTTTGAATGATATTTTTTACAGCATTGTTTTGTTTCCCTGTTAATAACCATGGAAGGTTATTTTGGTCTCCATCTCTATTTGATCGGATCACACTTCACATTGCATGATTGGCTTCCTGAATATCAATACAATTTTTGACAATTTTTTCTTTATCCCTCCTATCATTTATGATTCACCATAACATTTATGTCACATTCTTCCCGATATGCATTGTAAAAAAAAATGATATATTTTTAGCTCCTCATAGTAGGTAAACCTCATGAATTGAGTGGAATAACATTCCATTCCTCGTGGAAGCCCATTATTAATACCTTCATGATGGCGGCCTTCATGAAGCATAAAAGAAATCACAACAATAATTATCAAATGCGGTAAAATAAATTCAATGATTAAAATAAAAATTCTAAACATTACATATACGATACATAAATAAATTGTGTACCTTGATGATTTCTATTATATTCCAACCTCCATAGATGATGTGTCATTCTTCATGGTTTTAAACCAGTCTCTTCTTTCCCATCGAAAATATGTTTTTCAGTAGTACGATACCTATGGTTCTTAGGGAGGAGGTTTCTATAATCATCAAACACCACCTTTGTTAAAAAATTTGAATGACGATACTTCATCTTAGGACCACAAACTAGACATGCAAATTTACCCTTTGTTTGAAGACCTGCAACAAATGGATTAATGTCAATTATACAATGAAATTATTTAAAAATTAAACATGCAACATGATATCTTTAAAAAATTATATAGTATTAAAGAGAAATAGAATTTTACATACCACAAAAATGTGTTAGTCCTGGGGCATCATGAATTGTCCATAAAATTATTCCACATAATTTAAATTTCTTCTCCTCGATTTGTTTACAAATGTCATACATAGTGATGTCATCCCATAACTTTAGTAGTTTGTCGATCAGAGGATCGATATATACATTCATATCTTTAACTTGGTACTTACCTAATTGTTCAAAATTACACATAATTACTATAACCATGATATGTATATATAAGTAAATAAATAAACAAAAGATATTATGCAAAAAATGAAACAAATGAAAATGTTACATTCAAAAAATTAATGTAAACAAATACCTGGAACAATCATTGTCAACATTATGTGCTCCCTCTTTATTGACATCCAAGGAGGAATGTTATTGTTGATAAAACAAATAGGCCACATTGAGTAAATAGACCTAAGCTCTATGAATGGATTAACACCATCAGTTTCCAATGAAATCCTAACATTACGAGTCCATCTTTGAAATCTTCCCATTTTCCCTTAATTTCCATAAATGCATAACCATTTGTAGGCATTTGAAGAACACCATCTCCAATTTTTTTGCGTGCATGGTATTCCATAAATTGTGCTATTATTTCACACCTAAACAATCACTGCAAACATGGAATTATGGGAATATGACGAAGAACCTTTCGAGGCACCCTTTTTTTTACTTGATTGGTTTGATATCTACTAATAAGACATCGTGAGCATTATGTTTTTGAAGCATGTTGTCCATAATATATAATATGATCATTAGGACATGCATCTAATGTTTGGTAATCCACTCCAATGTCTTTCATAATGGCATCCAAATCTCAATATGTGCTAGGTAAAATATTTGACGATGGTAACAAAAATTCACCTAACAATCTAAAACATAACAAATAACTAGTTAATGTAAAGAATATTAATCGTAAAAATTGCATTCTTATTTTACACATTAATTAACACTAAAAATAAATAGAAAAAAGTCATCATTTATGTATATGAGATGAAACATAGTACATACCTTAGGATCTGTGTAACACACCCACTATCATAATTTAAAAATTTTGGGTTAATCTCCCACAATGAGAAATCTCCAGAAAGGTACATTAGCGAAATAGAAATCCCTGGTTCAATATCGGGATTTGGGGTTTCGGAGTTTGCGGTGCCGAGGTGCACATGTACCCGGAACTCTTGATCCTCCGATCCCTGATGTGCTCCTAGCGTATTGGCTCTCCGGGCTAAGTCCTGGCCAATACGACCACAACCTTCACTAGACCGCAGCCTTAGATCCTGTCGGGGTTTGGTGCCTTTCAATGTCATGATGCACAAGTCCCCTGGACTCTCGACGCAACTTTACACTGGATAGCCCCCTTAGCTATTCAATGGTACATGTGACCACTTACCATATGACCACAGTCGTATAACCATCCATCGGGGTTTCGGCATTTGCGATGACACAAAACACACATCCCCGGGACTCGCGATTTCCCGATTTGCGACGTGCCTTTTTGATCACGCTAGACCCACTGGCTTAGCCCCTGGTCCACATGACCAACTCTGTGACCACTACCTTATCTCTGTCGGGGTTACGGGGTTTCTAATGTCACAAGACACGATTCCACGGGACCCGCAATATCCCGATTCCCGATTCTCTCCGGATGCTTGACATGCGTCTTCCTTACAACTTCGTCCTCCTCCGTCGTTGTGCTGACAGCTGGCCCCCACTGATAGGGGTTTCACGGATCACGAATTCAAAGCACACAATTCACTTGTCACCGGGATCCCTAATTTCCTGATGAAGCCTCTTGTTGGTACTTTCACCGATCGCGTTCAATCTCCTGCCACGCGTCCTTCTAGATGGACGATCTCGATTCCTCTGGGATTTTGAGACTTTCGATGTCCCATTCCTCTTGTCCTTAGAAACTTCGATTTTCCGATGCGTCAAACTCCGATGGTGCCTTGATCTCCGACACCTGTCCCTCAAATGGACGACTCAGATTTACTCTCGGTATTTCAAGACTTTTGAAGTCCTGTTTCCCTTGCTCTCAGGAACTCCGATTTCCCGATTCACGACTCTTCGGGATATCTTGCCACATGTTCCTGCTGAGATCAACACTGAGATTATCCATCGGAGTTTCGAGACTCAAAAGGTCTTAGTTCTCTTCAACTTGTGAAACCCCGACCCCTCCAAAATCTCGATGACTTCCCAGAATGCTGACACGTGTCCTGCCAAGATCAACAGCTAGGATTCCTTCTCGGGATTTCGAGAATCACAAGGTCTCGATTCCCTACCTTAACAAAACCCCGATGACCCTGATATCTCAATGACTTCTCTGGGATGCTAACATGTGTCCTTTCGAGATCAACGACTAGGATTCCTTTTCGAGATTTCGAGAATCACAAGGGCTCGATTCTCTGCCTTAACAAAACCCCGATGACCCTGATATCCCGATGACTTCTCCAGGATGCTGACACGTGTCCTGCCGAGATCAACGGATAGGATTCCTTCTCTGCACACTAGGGTTTAACTCCAGCGCAAATTCTCGAGATCTGACAGCTGACGAGATTTTGTCAATATTCTCTGTAAGATCTTGACCGTCGATCTCTTCCTCCTTGAAGACCTTCTCGAGAATGGCTAAGTATCCCTTCTACAAGAGGGAATCTCCACTAGAGATCTATTCCAGGGCTTTTCTGGAGACAGATAGGGGAAATAGCTTCCCGAGGATGGGTTGGGAGCCTAACTTATCTCAATCTAAGCATAACTAGATTTATTTATCAACGTAAGTCGTGCATGGTTTCCTCTGTGATAAGCATATATCAACTTAGTCATATTAAACACTATGCGAACACTCTCATGCTGAAATCATTTACAATTTCACAGTTCTATGAGCTAATATCTACTCCTTATTATCAATTACTGCACATAAATTCTTACATAGGAAACATTTACAATTCCACAAGTCCATGAACATATGTGACAACATATAAATTTCAAGATGCAATATGAGCAAAACACTTATCAGAAATAACTTCAGCAATGGAAGCAACTGCTGAGAGGGGTGCTCGTTTCCACCCAACTGTAGGCATAGCGACTCCTAATGGATTTACCACTAGCCACCCCCGAGCTGAGGCCACTATGTTCTGAGACCTGCGTCTCCCTATCTGCCAGTGCCCAGGAGCGAAGGTTGCAATCCCCTCCTCTCTGCGATCACTCACTCTACGTAGAACTGCCAAAGTTCCCCTCGCGTCCTCCCCCGTCAATCGCTTCTGCCATACCCCTTATCCTCTCGTGAGGTTGCGTGTGGCACGATTACCCTCGTGATGGTCAGTCAT
>JZKD02S1408415.1:48744-60628 GCA_000966675.3 Picea glauca | reverse complement strand
TGGCCCAGTTTGAGTTCATAAAACTCTTTAGCCTTCTCGTCGAAATACCTTTCCGACAAATACTTCTTTCGGAAGTACTTCTCAAACTGTTTCCAAGACAGGTCCTCCTCACGGAACCCTTTTATATTCTTAAGGTCTTCCCACCAGATGGAAGCCTTTCCGTTCATATTGAAAGTAGCCACTTGGGCCTTCAAGTTCTCTGAGAAGTCATGGACTCTGAAATATTTCTTCAGCCCAAGTAGCCACGCCTCAGCTTCCTCTCCCTTCTTTATCTCACCGTTGAAGGAGGGAGGTTTGGCCTTTCTAAACTCCTCAAATTTGTGACTCTTGGAAGTCTTTTGCTTCTTCTGTTTTCTGCGAGAATAGGAACTGGTCCTGCTACTAGAAGAGCCTTCTGAATCACCGAATTCCTTCTCAGTGGAATCGTCTGGCACTGGTCCTTTACCTCTGGGGTGGACCTTTCTAGATGTTCTTCTCTCAGTGTGGCCACTGACACGTCCATGATTTTTCATCTCAGGTTCATGATGAATTTGTCGTTGTAGGTCAGATAGGCTCTGCAGTAGAACTGCATTAATTTCGGTTTGCTTTTCTTGTTCTTTCATCATCCTTTCATTATCGACCTTTCAGATTTGCAATTCGACCATGAGACTCCTCATCGTCTCAGCTAAGTCTGGAGGGGTTCCTATTGCTCTTCTTTCATCAGACTCCTCGTCTCTGTTGTGGGAGAATTCTCCACCTCTTGGTGAGTCACCATACTCTGCGTTTGTAGATTCCCATGGTTGATCGTCCGCTTGAGTGAAAAGACAAACGCTGGATATTAGTCAAGAGTTAAATACATTTTATAATGTGTGCATAATTCCATAATTCTTTCACATGCATACACAGTTGGGTGTTCATATTCCAAGTTTTTAATCATGGATAAGATAGTTAAGTCAGGTGTTACTCCTCATAGGAGTGTTTCGTACGAGGTTTATGTGCGACTGGTGCGACTGGTGCATGATCCCAATTAGGCCGAGTGTTGTAACCATGCTCTGATACCACTTTGTAACACACCCACTATCATAATTTAAAAATTTTGGGTTAATCTCCCACAATGAGAAATCTCCAGAAAGGTACATTAGTGAAATACCAATCCCTGGTTCAATATCGGGATTCAGGGTTTCGGAGTTTGCGGTGCCGAGGTGCACATGTACCTGAAACTCCTGATCCTCCGATCCCCAATGTGCTCCTAGGGTATTGGCTCTCCGGGCTAAGTCCTGGTCAATACGACCAAAACCTTCACTAGACCGCAGCCTTAGATCCTGTCGGGGTTTGGCGCCTTTCAATGTCATGATGCACAAGTCCCCTGGACTCTCGACGCACCTTTACACTGGCTAGCCCCCTTGGCTATACAATGGTCCATGTGACCACTTACCATATGACCACAGTCGTATAACCATCCATCAGGGTTTCGGCATTTGCGATGACACAAAACACACATCCCCGGGACTCACAATTTCCTGATTCGCGACATGCCTTTTTTATCACGCTAGCCCCACTGGCTTAGCCCCTGGTCCACATGACCAACTCCGTGACCACTACCTTATCTCCGTCGGGGTTACGGGGTTTCTAATGTCACAAGACACAAGTCCACGGGACCCGCAATATCCCGATTCCCGATTCTCTCTAGATGCTTGACACGCGTCTTCCTTACAGCTTCGTCCTCCTCCGTCACTATGTTGATAGCTAGCCCCCACTGATAGGGGTTTCACGGATCACGAATTCAAAGCACACAATTCACTTGTCACCGGGATCCCCGATTTCTCGATGAAGCCTCCTATCGGTACTTTCACCGATGGCGTTCGATCTCCTACCACACGTCCTTCTAGATGGACGGTCCTGATTCCTCCTGGATTTTGAGACTTTCAATGCCCCATTCCTCTTGTCCTTGGAAACTCTGATTTTCCGATGTGTCAAACTCTGATGGTGACTTGATCTCCGACACCTGTCCCTCAGATGGACGACTCAGATTTACTCTCGGGATTTCGAGACTTTCGAAGTCATGCTTCCCTTGCTCTCAGGAACTCCGATTTCCTGATTCACGACTCTTCGGGATCTCTTGCCATGTGTTCCTGCTGAGATCAATGGCTGAGATTTTCCGTCGGAGTTTTGAGACTCAAAAGGTCTCAGTTCTCTTCGACCTGTGAAACCCCGATGCCTCCAAAATCTCGATGACTTCCCAGAATGCTAACACATGTCCTGCCGAGATCAATGGCTAGGATTCCTTCTCAGGATTTCGAGAATCACAAGGTCTCGATTCCCTACCTTAACAAAACCCTGATGACCCTGATATCCCAATGAATTCTCCGGGTTGCTAACATGTGTCCTGCCGAGATCAACGGCTAGGATTCCTTTTTGGGATTTTGAGAATCACAAGGGCTCGATTCTCTACCTTAACAAAACCCCGATGACCCTGATATCCCAATGACTTCTCCAGGATGCTAACACGTGTCCTGCCGAGATCAATGGCTAGGATTCCTTCTCTGCACACTAGGGTTTAACTCCGGCGCAACTTCTCGAGATCTGACGGCTGACAAGATTTTGTCAATCTTCTCTGTAATATCCTGACCGTCGATCTCTTCCTCCTTGAAGACCTTCTCGAGAATGGCTAAGTATCCCTTCTACAAGAGGGAATCTCTACTAGAGATCTATTCCAGGGATTTCCTAGAGATGGATAGGGGAAATAGCTTCCCGAGGACGGGCTGGGAGCCTAACTTAGCTCAATCTAAGCATAAATAGATTTATTTATCAACGTAAGTTGTGCATGGTTTCCTCTGTGATAAGCATATATCAACTTAGTCATATTAAACACTACGCGAACACTCTCATGCTGAAATCATTTACAATTTCACAGTTCTATGAGCTAATATCTACTCCTTATTATCAATTACTGCACAGACATTCTTACACAGGAAACATTTACAATTCCACAAGTCTATGAACATATGTGACAGCATATAAATTTCAAGATGCAATATGAGAAAAACACTTATCAGAAATAACTTCAGCAATGGAAGCAACTGCTGAGAGGGGTGCTCGTTTCCACCCAACCGTAGGCATAGCGACTCCTAATGGATTTACCACTAGCCACCCTCGAGCTGAGGCCACGATGTTATGAGACCTACGTCTCCCTATATACCAGTGCCCAGGAGCGAAGGTTGCAATCCCCTCCTCTCTGCGATCACTCACTCTGCGTAGAACTGCCAGAGTTCCCCTCGCGTCCTCCCCCATCAATCGCTTCTGCCATATGCCTTATCCTCTCGCGAGGTTGCGTGTGGCATGATTACCCTCGCGTTGGTTAGTCATGATGGCTCTATGGATAGGCAGTTCACCTCCCCATCCCTCATTAAGCCATCAACCTACTGGCCTGCAAGGCATTTATTTCAGGGCTAGCGAGCCGCTTTTGGTTCTCCAGGCCAGTGGAGTCCAAATACGGTATTTAATTCTTGGTGGAAGTTAACGCCCCTTTTCTAGGTGCCCTCCACCACCATCGTGGTCTCTTTTCTACACATCCCCTCTCAGTAGTTCTGCAATAAATTCAAACTGTTATTTACATTCATTGACCTCTTCCTGTAGGTCCATTTACATCACATATTCATACTTATGATTTTTTCCATAGTCCTTGGCCAGTTCAGTTATATTTACAATCTGGGGAAACAGGGTGTTACAATCTGTGTCATACAAGTGTTTGAAAAATTATTCATAACCTTTAAGTTCACTAGTAGCAATATAGCGGAGATAATATTTTCTCTTGAGCCTTCATAAAGTCTTTTATTTGCCTTTTCTAATAGAGGTTCATCATAAATACCATCATTTTCCCCATCCTCATCTGGCTAAGAAAACAAATATTGGATCATTTTATTTGTCCCATCGTCTTCTTCCATGGGATCATTAACTTGATTTGTCCCATCATCTTCTTCCATGAGATCCTCGTTTGCTTGGTCATGTTCCTCATCTTGTACAACATCATTTATACTAGTACTACTTGGTGCAATATTCTGCAGAAAGTTAGAGAGAAACTCTAACTTTATAATTACAAACAATCATGCAAAATTAGTGTGTATAAAAAATATTCAAACAATATATATACATATATATAATTTTATATAAAATCAACAATATAAAAACAGATAATGAATATATAGCTAATTACCACATGACGATATTTATTCGATTCCCCATCAATGTGCCCATGTTTCCTACAATGTTTTGTAGTTGTTGTTATTAAAATTATTACAGGACATGTAGTGAAACATTTTTTGAAAGGGCAATAACATCTGCCATCACCATTTTCACCCGCTTTACTTGTTTTCCAATCTCTAATATTCTACGACATTCTTCTGCACAAAAATACCCTTTCTAAACCATCGTTGTTATAGCAATTAGATTGTCGCAACATCTCTAATTTGTAAAATATTTATAGATATTTTTTTCGTCGCAAGAGTGATGAATGTTGACCAAGTCAATGTTGACTTTGTCAAACAGTGTAGCGATCAATGTTGACTTTTTCAAATAGTGTAACGGTCATCATTGAATCATCGCTCTTGTGACGATATCCAAAGGTCATTGCAAGAGAGACGAGAGTCCACTATCTTCATGTTCTTTTCTCTTGCGAAGTATAGTTGGTTTCGTCGCAAGCGCAACAAACACGGGTTTGATTTATAAAAAAAATTAAAAATTCAACTCTTTATCTTCAATTTTGCAATGAAAGGTTACTTTCATCACAAGTAGTCGTCGCACATTTTTCAATATGTAGTAGTGTGGAGGAATTTGAGATAGTTGTAGGAGAATACCAGTGGGTTGTGGGATTATCTGAATTATGAGTGGATAGTGAGAGACAAAATATTTTGTATACTCCTATCCCCAGCTCGAGGGTGACTTGTTGTTGATATCTGGAACATCAAGTCTATGGTTGGGTGGAATGTTCGTCCCAAGCAGTTGGTTGTGCAACTTTTTTAAAATATAAGTGTTTTTATCATGGATCTAAGTTAGATTACGAGTTTAGTTGTTGTGCGTTCACTCTTTGTTTGAGAATGATTATGTTGTTGTATTTGAGTTTATTATTTTAATTCATGTTTATTTAGAATGTTGTAGATGAATTTGATTAATGGTATAAGAAAATGATTAAATTTTTGTTTTTTTCTGTAGTTGTACGATACATGATATGTTAGCACATTTTTTTATGTGTTTTACATTGGTAATGGCCTTAGCGAGGTTGGGAATGCTACAGGGGAAGAATGACCTTTGGAAAATCGAGTTGAATGGACAACTTCCAGGTAAGGCAAAATGGTACTCTAGGGAGAAGGTAGAGGAAAATTTTTCTCACCTCATTCAGTAAAATATTTTTGGGACCAAAATCCTTCTTAAATAAGGAGGTATGATCCAAAATGGATCATTATATAATTTTTCATCTATCTTGGTAATTTATGGGTGGAAAAATAGGAGGAATTATATTGGAGGGCCCATTTTAGTGGTAGGTCTTAGTTTTGAGATTTGGTGTCCAAAACCTTCCAGGGCCATTTTTAAGGATCAAACAACACTTTCAAGGGTAAAAAAATTACAGGCATGGCTCCCAACCCCCCAACACTATTCTACACATAGAGACCTTTGCAGAGGTGTGAAAATCATCTCAATCAGAGTTTGTATGCAGAAGTTATTCCTCTCGCACATTGACCTACCTTGTTGACCACCATGGTACCAAGTGGATGCCATGTCAACCCCTATTACTCACATGTGGGGCTAGTCATGTGTGGAATTTCAATAATATTCTAAAATGTCCAAAATCATAACACTAATTTAGGGTTGAGGCATGCAAAAACCCTAACTCTAGACAACCATAAGACTATGTTGAATATTGGGCTACTAGGAGGAGAGGGGGTTTCATTATTTTAGCATTGTACTTATTCCATAGTTGAATAGAGCATCTAGGAGTGGGATTTGAAAACAAATGAGGAAGAAGATTTTGTAATAGCCAATCAAGCCACAGTGTCAAAGGAAACTCCATAGTGAGTGCCCCTTTCTTTGTATTTTCATTTTCATAACTAAAGAAAAGAGAGTAGAGAATAGGCCTCACCTTCTAGATGGGTTAACTCCTATATAAGGTTTCCCAAGATACATCTTGTGTTCATTTATGTGGATGGTGTTCATTTTCTTTTTCTTTTATTTTCATATTTTAGTAATTTTCATAAATTTGAGTGTTAAGCTAGTAATAATAAATTAGGGATCTAAGTAAATAAATTGAATAATAAAAGATTTCAAAATATTGAAAGATGTGTTTTGATGAATTCTTCTAGTGGAATATCCATAGAAGTTTATATATAACAATGTACATATGTAATAGAGTTGCAAGCAGAAGGTTGCAACTCCGTTATTGTATATTTGTAACATTATTCATCTAAATATAGTTAAGGCACCTGCCTTGGGTGCCACCTATATGTGTGTGTTGTGGACTTTTAATTGTTGGATGTTATTGTTCCTTGATTTTCTTTGTGTTGGCTAAGTAATGAAATATTGGCTAATTATTAAAGTATTTCTAGGATGTTTTAAAGGCCACAATTGAATGTAAGCCTACTATTGAATGAACTTGGTTGAGTAGGAATTAGTTCCAATTGATAGATTGTAGCTTAAGGCGAAGTTATGGACATACCTTAAGTGAAGAGACATAGTTTGATTTTAATAGGTACAGACTAGATAAGCCCTTGTAGCTGAGGCAAAGCAATGTTACAAAACCTCAAGTGTCGAAATGAATTTGGGAGAAACTCAAGTTTGCAAAGAAAAAATTGGATAAATTGTAGATCCATGGCAATCATTCAAAACAAAATACATGATTGGCATATGAATTTATAAGTTACATTTTCTCTTTCTCACATATGCTCAAGGTTTTTATCCTTTATTAACAAAATTTATACTATGATCAATAAATTGAAATGTTAATAATGCATGTGGAAATGCTAATATTGCTCCTTCAAAGGTATCTACTTATGAAATTATAAAACATGTATTCTTATGTAATATATTTAACATGGAGACTAAATTTGTTCGTGATTGAGCTATATGTAAATATTTTAGATATTAGTGAGATGGACATGTGCATTTAACAAGGAAATCAAAGAATTATAGAACCAAATAACAAGTGCAAAAACCAACAACAACAAGAGACGAAAAAACAACTCTCTTCTACTTATAGGAAATAAATAAATAAAAATAAAACTTGATTGGGCCAAATTCATAATATTCCTTGCACTTCAATATCAAAGAATGTTTTCTGAGTAGATATCATCCTACCATAGGGTCAAGTAAGCACTGCAATATTATTTTTCTATTTCTTTCCATTATGAAAATTTAACGTGTTTAAGACGTCCTTAGTTTTGGACAAAATTTTCACATGCAAAAACTTTATAATCATTGTTTATGATGTTTTTTTTGTTTGATATAGTGTTTGTTACCTGTGGGACTATCCTATGGTCTAAGAAACCATGAACTAGGGAAATCTAAGCCATCAAAACCACCCAGGGATCACACGCGGCCTAGGCCACACCAACCCTTCACATGGATGGATTTTGTTGGGTTTCTCCTCCTAACTACCATGATTTTCAAACCTTGGTATCCTTACAGAATGAAACCCTCAAAATACAATCATGCTAGCGATATTTTACTCATAAAAAATTGAAGGACATGCAGGTGGGATTTGATCCACTTATGTGTGCATGGGTCACGATACCATTTAATATAATATCTCTAGGTGCAACCACACGTTCAAACAATACCTCAAGGTGACCCCGTGGCTCCAGGATAGTCCCTCGTAGGAATTGAACCTTTCCCGGTGGTGGAAAACCCCTCACTTTACACCATTGGATCCAACCCCTTTGGGATTAAATTTGAAGGATATGAGGGTGGGATTTGATCAACTTATGTGTGCACAGGTCATGAGACTATTTCTAATATAATCTCTTTGGGTGAAACCACATGTTTGATCTACTGGAATATTCACCAATACTGAGAGGGGGGGTGAATGAATATTGAGCACTTTTTACCATTTTTAACCATATCATGTAAACATAAAGTTATCAAAATTTATCATATATGATTACACTAAATATATCATCAACATATATCTACAAATACATAGTACACAAGATTTTTACATAGAAACCCAAATGGGATAAAACCATAGAACGTTTTTTATACATATCTTGAATATTACATCCACGAGAAGCACCAACTTTCAAACTTCTCCATCACCAACTGAAAGGAGGAACAAACCCCCTATTTACATTCTCCAACTCCCTATGTTCTCTAGAACCAACTAGAAGGAGGAAACAACCCCTTATTTACAGGCTCCAACATGAAGGAAGCTACAACTCCCTAAATTCTCCAACACCAACTGGAAGGAGGCTCCAACGCCCTAGTTTGTAGGCTCCAATATAAAGGAAGCTACAACTCCCTAAATTCTCCAGTACTAACTAGAAGGAGGCACCAACCCCCTATTTTTTACACCAACTCAAAGAAATTTGCAACTCCCCTGCAAGCACCAACTTTCTATCTGAAGACACCAATATTCTTGTGCACCACCCAACCTCCCATAAATATAAATAAGAGATTCAAATTATCACTATAATTGTCACTGATACTGTCACTAATACAGATACATCATCATCATCCACATGTTATTTTTACTTTCATTGATACTGATATATCACCATCATCAAAACTATCACTACAATTGATACATCATCATCATCAAAACTAGATACACCATAATTGATACATCAACATCATCAAAACTAGATACACCATAATTGATACATCATCATCATAAAAAATTAGATCCACCAAAAATTATACATCAACATCATCAACCTGGGTTCACTTAGAAATTGGGTCCACATAAAGATCCTAGGTCCACATGGGTCCACATATAAACCCCCACATCACTTCTTAAATTTATCTTGAACCCCTGTTTGAGACTAGTTTTTGGATTAATAACAAATGTTAAATTCCAACAAGTATAAATTTGTACCCGTAATGAATAACGGTATGAAAAAATTGTCCAATATTATTTGATATCTTCTGTGAAATTCCTCCAAGTTCCACTCCTTTAATAGTCCCTAAAAAACAATTATAGTGAAAATGACAGACCTTCCTGAATTATGGCCTATTCTGGAGAGAGAACTTGTACAACATGCCACGTGCTCAATATTTGATACATGATTCTGAATCTCACATAAATAATAATAAGGTATATACTCTTTCCAATGCGACTGATCTCACATAATTTGGATCCTCTATGAAGAAGTTATCATTGTTTTACCCAGAACACGTGTTTGAGACTAGTTACAAGACTAGTCAAAAACCCTATCATCCATAGAGTGTATCTCAAAACGTAAAATGACCCTTAAGATTAAACTCATACCACAAGTACCTTGATATGTCTTCTCAACAACCTCCAATTTTCTCTATCTAAATCTCTAGAAAAAAAGTTATAGCGAAAATGGTAAGATGACCTTTAAAAAACATACCTTAGAACACATCATCACAAGACTTCATCTTCCCTTGGAATTTTTCCTTTCTTCACTTCATATTCCCTATGAAATTCGCTTCCAATATTTGTTACACATTATTTTCATCATCCCTATGACTGCTAATGATGTAAACCTATATGTTGTCTTCAGAGGGGTCAGTGGCATGAATTCCTAAAGAAATAAGTGCTAAGAGATCATAATATTGAATGATGAAAATGAGAGGTTCTTAATGTGTATTTATACCTTCCAAACACCTTCTTTACTTGACCTTGAGTTAGCTTGTAACTTATTTTTAGTAACAACTTTTTCTCCTTTACTTGAAATTAAGGCCAACTTATAACTTCTTAACCTTAGATCTAAGGCTTCTTTACCATACTTTGGGGCTTCATCTTTAATAGGGAATAACTCCTCAACCGTGAGGAACCACATGGTGTGCCACCTACTGTTGGAGATGGCTTGATGAGGACTATCAATCAATGGGTATTTTTCATGCATTTGCAATGTCCTTCATACACTTTCTCTTCAATCAAATTTGGGCTTCATGAACACACCTCTGTGGATTCTTAACCACTTAACCATATTTCCAGGGCTTCTTGTATACTTCTTCAAAGAGTCTTCGTGTGAGGTCCATGCTTAAAGCTACGCCATAAGGGGACCACTTTGGATACTTCTTCAAATACACCCATCACTTCTAGAAGCTTCCAAACTTGCTTAGGGGATTATTCTAGGGTTGACATCAACGAAAACCAATTTTACAACACGATCACTACCTCAAGGTGTCTCCATGGCTCAAGGTTAAGTGACCCTCATTGGAATTGAACCTTGCCCAATGGTGAAAAAATCTTCGCTTTCCACCATTGGATCCAACTCCTTTGGACATCATTGTTTATGATGTTGAAATTTTGTTTACATTCATTTTGGATTGGATGGTGATAATAAGGTTAATTATCTATTATTTATTTAAGAGATATGATGTAATCTTATATATATTAAGGAGGTCAATAATGAATCTTTCTTAATGATTTCTTTAATGATTATTGTTTTGGTTGTATGAACAATTGATCAAGTTGTAATGGAGGATTTTAATGTATTTACGATCTTTCGTATTTTTTCTCTATGAGTAATGTCATGTTATTATTTTCTCTAGGTTGATTTTGTCAGATTACTAATAATTGTTGGTGATTATTACCTTACATTGTGCATGATTACTAGTTATATGTTGTTCTTACGATTTTATTAAAATGTTATGCTCAATCATTTAATGGTTTCAAATTTATGTTGTGTTGTTGTTGAGACCATTCTATGTTGTACGAGTAACCAATAGTGACAAGTTGGGGCATAAGTGGTCCTTATCCAATAAATATTTATTCATACTCTTTATCTCTTCATTTTCCAACAATGAAGTCCTACACAATGCCTTATTTGATATAACAACTCCATGTTGTAGGTTAGTGGAATCATCAATTGTGTGGCTTAAAGGCATTCTATAAGGTTCTTAGAAAAACTTAATATAACAATGGAATAAGTTGTCTAATTTATTCTAGACTCGTCTAACTTCTTTGTTGGTTGCATTGAATCAATATGTTCAATGATGCCTTAGTGTCTTCACACCAATTGGATAGATCCACTTTATCTTCCATTTTTAGTCACAAAGCATGAAAATAAAACAATCCTAAGGATTTTATCAATCTCTTGGATTTAGTATCATAAAATAGTGCTAATGCTATTGGATCTTTCTGCATGACCATTAAATAAGATTAGGAAAGATTAACCTTACATTTGCATTTCATGAGAAAAACATGTTCTTACTAAGCCAACCCAAGAGGTAGAATTCAAGATGCATGACTATGGGTAGGATGCTCTTCTTCACTATTGTGCCTAAGATGAGATAACATTGTGAGCATAAAAAAATTGTTGTCACAAGCTTCTTCTTTATGTGTATCGTAATGAAGAGTTGATTTTTTATCTGTAGGGATAGGTTGTATGTGGGGGGTTTTTATGTGCTCGTACAAATTCTCCCACCATAACAAGGATTCTCATGCATATACAACTTTACAAATGAGACTTTATATTCATCTATATTGTTTCACTTGATAATAGGAATCTAGTTGCCTCAACCAATCTTCATGTTACAAAGCATTCACGTGACCAACAAAGGTCAAACTTTAGACTGATTTCCACTTTGACTCAAATAAACTAGATCTGGAAATGAATCCACTCCATCACTTTATTTTAGGTTTGGATTACTTCCAAAGAATTATTGGAAGATAGAAATCCATAGTGCCACGATAAAGACAATTAATTCTTACAACTATTCAACAATG
>JZKD02S1408415.1:0-15529 GCA_000966675.3 Picea glauca | reverse complement strand
AGTGGCTTCATTGGAAGTATTCTTATACTTGAGTTAATTCATTTTTTCAAGTAAAGTAGGGTAGGGTAATGAATGAATTTTCAATAAATTCTTAATGGAATTGATTATTTTAGTTATAAACATTAGTAGCCTCATTTATAAATAAAAATGATTCACCTTCAATAGATCATCATTCGTTTTCTTGTAGCCTTGATCTCATGGACTTTCTTTCAAAAATCATCATTTTTTTTTTAAGTTTTAGCAGATGATGCAACATGCTGTGTAAGTCTATATAGGTACTCAGTGCTTGAAATTTTTGGTATGGGAATGTATTCCATTGAAATTTGTATCATTAAAAACATTCACAGCTATTTCGGTCACTTTTTGAGAGCCATATTTCATTTATTGGATTTTTGTGGCATTTTGGATTGAAATTTTTACTAAAACACAGTTAGGACAGTCCTTTTTTGGGAGACCAAATGGATTTATTTTCAAAACCTATTTACATACCAAGTATACATTTGAATCTAGTTTCCAAACCAATTTGAATTTTTGAGATTGGGCATCAAACTAAAAAGTTATGGTCAAAATACTAACGGGATGTCAAGCAGATAACTTAGGAATATAGTTGGGACAATCACTTTTTGGATGTATTATTGGATAGATATTGAAAACCTGTTTCATTCGTATAATCCCCTATGAATCTAGTTTACAAATCAATTTGAATCACTCAATTCTGATATCATATGAGGAAGTTATGACCAAAACACTGACTGCTTGTCATAAATCTGCACTTTGAAACATCTGTCTTCCCAACTGTTCATTGGTAAATTTGACTCATCAATTCCTCTTGTCATTAAAACCTATTTCTATTGGAGATACATACAAGAATATTATTTCATATCCAATTGGAATCATATCAATCCTTCATCAAATGAAAAATTTATGCCTAAAACCATGACTATTGGTCTAGTCCGAAATTCGAAAAACACCTTGTCATGTAGGGTGTTACTGAGAATATTTGGCATATCATCACATGGAATTTTCAAAACCTATTTCTAATGGACATAGACCTCTGAATGTACTTTTATTTGGCTTTGGAATCACTCAAATTGGATGAGAAACAAATAATTTATGATCGAAATATTGTTGGGTAGTATATGTTGGCCAACACTCTTGAACATGTATAAAATGAATTTTGTTTCATTTATTTTCTTTGGATTTGTTTTATAAGTTACTACATTTTTTTTTTTGCATATGTATTGGATGAAGAGAGCCCGTACACCTCTCTTATCCATGATCTCATGTTTTATTGCAGGTAAGTGCTTATGTTTTGAAGGTCCTTGGAAAATCGAAGAAGGTTAATACATGCATGAGTGATTCTTGAAGATTTTATTTTTCAAATTTTCAAATGGATTGAGCACAAAAAAAATGGAGAGATTGATGTGCAAACCATACAAAGACCAATGTTTTAGAATTCAATTTCCATTGCTACATTAACCATGGAAAGAATCCTTCTAAGAAGACATTATGCTCATCATCCTCATTCACTAATACTATGATATGACTATACATTTTTTTTCTCTCTACCATTCCATCCATTCCATTACCTTCTGCTCCATTTCAACACTTCCATACTTTCCACTCCAATCACTGTGAACCCATGAATAAAGTCACTCGGCTCCCTTACCTCTTGCTAATGAAAATCTTTCATCTTCAGTTCTTCAAATCCTTTTGCTTATGCTCGTGTTGGATGATGTGGGATTCCTTAAGGCCCTCCTTCTAACAAATCTCATCCCATCGACTCCAACAAATCATCTGGGATTGAGGTTAGAGTTTCATAGTGCCCTGAGATCTGCATACATCAATGGTAGATCTCATTGTTGTTAATAATGGGGATTCATAAATGCCTCTTGATTGACAAATCTTGCAGGTGACTCGACTCCAACAAATCCATTCGTACCTGTCAAGATGAACTAAGGTAATTTAGAGTTCATTGTCATCAAAGGTGAGTTTCTTCATGTTGGTTAACGACATACATTAATGGCCGGTAATCCAATGATTTCAATCCATGCTCGACTTCAACACATCCATTCGCATGGTAAGAATTGTACCTCGGTTTTGTAGAAGTTTAAGATTATGTGATCTAATGGTTTCAACAGTGACTTGCATCTTCATTTGTTTCAGTAGTTCTGCAGTTCCTTTCCATTTTCATTTAAGCATTTGATTTTTAGAATAAGAGAAGGAGATTTCTGCTTTTGTAGCAGAATTCCTCATCATCATTTGTTTCAGCAACAATAGTCTTACATGCAGCCAACACAACATCATTTCAAATCAGATTCAACCTCATTCTATTTCAACTCTCATATACATCTGTCTCGACATCAGTTTGGATTATATCAGCTTCAATAGACATCAGTCCATCCATGCCAATCAAATCTTTCATGGAGGTAAAACTTGAGATAAAATAGCATGAGTTTTTTATTTATTAAAGATTTAGGAAAATGTCATGAAGAACCACTAAGGATTTCTATTCTCCATTTTCATTTCATAACTCATCTATTACCTCTCTTATCCATCCATTACCATATCAACCTTCACCTCATGCACTCCCAACACCCAAGTCAAGTCCTTCCCTACATCTCCTAACATCCAAGCATGAACAATTGAT
This sequence comes from Picea glauca, assembly GCA_000966675.3. NCBI lineage: Eukaryota > Viridiplantae > Streptophyta > Pinopsida > Pinales > Pinaceae > Picea > Picea glauca. The sequence continues at coordinate 12,879 of JZKD02S1408415.1, read as the reverse complement.
TTGTTGTTGCCACATAATAACTAGAATAGAGAAAGGAAGAAGATCATGATGTCCATTTTCATACAAGCACACTAAAAATCAGAGGTATGGTTTCTTTGGTTCATTTCCATGATGTATTCATTCATCTCATGGGTTCCCAATTATCTTTTCCAACCTTTTGACTCATGGTTCTCCTGCATATTGCACATCTTCAAAAAGTTGTTGTTATGGATTCATGAAAGGATACAACATATGTGTTATATGGATTTGAATTATACATGTTATAAGGATTTAATAGGATACAAAGTTAATGGATGTCTCAAGAATGATTATGATGCTAACCCTTTCATTAATGCCTAGCCCTCCCATATGGACATTGTGTTTGTTTTTCTCGCTTTCTGATATACATCATTGTTTAAAAGAGGGTTATGTGCTCATAATATTTACCATGGAAGCATGATAATGGTTCTCTTAGGTGGTAGTATGATGATTTTGTGGGAGCCTCTATTGCCATTATGAAAACACATGTGTAGCTGTCTACACAAATGCAAATGGAATGAAGTTTTTATTAAAAGGAAATTGAAACAATGTCTCCACCCAAAATTTAAAAACAAATTTATGTAGTGGCTTGTTTCAGAGGCACCTTTCCCACAATTATTGCAAGCAACAAAAGAAGCCTATGCTTCCATACAACAAGGAAAAAATCACTTCGAGTCATTATCTTTGGCATGCAACAACAATCATTAGTTTCTGCCCATGGTTTCATATTCAACCATCTATTCTCAACATCATAATTTTATTGTTGAAAACTTAGAAAGTGAAGGTATGTCCAAGGCAAATTCAGATCTCTATTGTGTACTCAAATTTTAGCATGATACTACAATCTAGCATGAAATCTATGGCAGAAAATTGGGTCACCATTGGTACACATGACAACAAATTTACCTGGTTGTTGGGAAAACTTATTGGAATTTCTAGATTTTGTCATTGGTTGGCTACATTTTTTTATGATTTATCTTCATTACATGAAGAATGGACTAGCTACTATGAATGCTCAAGAATATATTTGAATAAGGAAGTTGACTGTCCACAAGAACCTACAGTAAAATAAACTATTGTAGAAGCCATTTTCTTCTAAACACATGGGTAGAAATACAGAGGTATGTGGTTCATTTTCTTTGTTCATGATACAGTGATGCATGTATTGATTCAAAAATTCTGATCACTTCATAACGATGGTAAAATATTTGGTCCTTACAATCTTAATGTTATGAATTTTCATGGAAAAGAAGTCTTGTTATCAATAATGAAAACCTGTGAGGTAACCTACAAACAATGCAAGTTGTTTTGAGATCCAGAATCCCATGATTACAGGGCTGCAATCCCCATAAGCGAAAATGAGATTATTGGAGGGTATATCATATGTTATGTGGATTGTCAAATACATATGGTTAAGCATTTGATGGTAAACTCAAGACATGGCCAGCTCAATCACATTATGAGATAACATTTGATGGATTTCCTAGATTGGAGGATTGATATTCAAGCATTGATAAGGTATTTACAACCAACAGTAAAATATATCCTGTACTAATCATTTTACAACAAGCTCATGACCAGATTCAAGGTTTGTAGATTGTTTTCCCATTAAAAATGTTGCCTTGAAGTACAAGAAAAACTTATTGAGGGAATTTGATGGTGATTGTATTGTATACATAAGCAAGGGGTACTTAGAGATGATTGTCTTCTTATGCATTTTCTGCAGAGGATCTCTTTTGAGATTGTGTTCAAGTTTGATTTCATAATGCAACATGAGGACATGCTATACAATCAGTGTGGGGATGTTACCATGCATGATGGGTTGTTATCTCATTTTCCATTCATATTTATTTTTCTCGTGCATGTTATTTTCAACAAAAAGTGCAGAAATTGATTTGGACATATCTTCCAAATGAAGAACTGGGTTGTCATGATTTTTGGGATGATGAAGCATGGGATTAGTTTGAATATTCCTAAAAAACCCACTTTGTACTTTGTAAAAAATGCGGTGTTGTCAGAACTGTTTCAGGAGAGTTTCAATTACGAGGAGTTTCAACAACAAGATATCTTGGGATTTGTGTATTGGATTGTTATGATTTTTTGGCAAGAATGTGCATTAAATTGTGACATATAAAACTATCAAAATACCTTCTTCATATGAGTTGTGCTTTGCATGAAAATCCATTATATATACAACATTCAAATGAGTCCTTAACAACTTGGTTAATGCAATGTATTAAGTTGCATGAGGACATGCAACATTTTCAGTGTGGGGCAGATGTTGGGTCACATATTTGTCCATATTATCATCATCTATAGACATCCATTCCATGCCTTCTTCATCCTATTATCGTTAATTTATCATTCCATTTTCCATACATTTGCTACAACTGCTCATAAAATGACATATTATTCCTGTTATGCTTTAGTGGTTAATAATGATTATTCTTCCTTCATTTTTAATGAATTAAAAACTAGTATGCATAATTTTTCAGATGATGGTTTGACGAGTGATTTTATGTAGCAATAGTTGCATTAGTCAAGGTTCCAACCTCCAAATGACACATGTGAGTTCTAGCTCATGGTTAACCATTTTCAGTGAAAAACATGGAAGATAAGGAGAGATGATTTTGTGTGGAATATTGTGAGCAGATGCAGAAGAATCTCAAAAATCCGAGACATGAGTTTTGTTCATAATGGGCCCAATTGAGTTCATCACGGGTTGTTTTCCAATTGGAGCTATGGTTTGAGAAAAATCCCTAGTTCTTTAAAAGGGTATTTTTCTAGATTTATAGTTGCGACCGGTTCTCTAAACTTAGCGATTTGTTTGAGAAACCCAGGGATTTTGGGATTTGATTTGTATAAATAAAACCTCTTCAATCAGGAGAGGGGCAGTCATGAAATTATATAGAATTTATTTGTAAGAAAGAGATGAACTTATGTAACTTCTGAGTTTTCTTCAATAATACAAAGGAGCGGATGGATCTGCAATTATGTGCAACTTTCTCTTGATCTTGTAAGTCTTTTGGCCATGCATGCTAGGTGAGGCAGGCCCCCCTCAATCTGGTATGTGTTGGTCTTATTCATTTACTTGTATTTTTCTTTTCATTGTCTTAATTTATCTTGGTTTATGATTAGTTTATCATTGCTTACAGTTGTGTGTTGTTTATTAGATTGTTGTTACAGTAAGATTCAATTCATGTTGTTGTTACTTAATTTTGTTAATACTCTTTTAATTTATGTAAGAGTGTGGTAGTGATTTTATTTCAACTAAGTGTATTTTCAAGCAAGAGCGGATTTGATTGATTTTAATTTATGTGTTTTATTTTATTAAATAGATAATAGTGTTAGTTGGAATTTGCTGCTTGCATATATTGTGCACGGTAACTTTGAAATAAAAGAATTCCTTTCGCATGACTGCTATTCCTTTGAGTATCGTTGTTGTTCATTTGAACAGAGCAACTTTTGTTCCCTTTACAATTGTTGTTCCTTTATAGGTGTTTCATCTCTGGAGGTTGGGTATTGAAAACAGAAGGTAAGAACCTACGTAGGTAACAAATAAAATGCTTGTGCCAGCGCCTACCTTTGGCTGATGCATAGAGGTTGTTTTTAGGACATATTTAGAGCCCAACAATGAGGCAAATATTTGTCTAACAATGGATATTAGAGGTATCTAAGGGAAACCTTCTATAAGGTGACAATATCTAATAACATGATAGAATTACTCAAAAAGGGACACCATGGTGTAATTTCATAATCATTCTCACTAGGTGTTCAAACATCTATATCATATGCTCCATTGGATCTCCAAATAGTTATCAACAATCATTGCAAGGTGTTTGGAAAAATGACTAAGGGTATTCCACCTACTCAAGATCATGATCATGCTATTCATTTGCAACTAGGAAGTGTACCACCTAACATTAGGCCTTACAAGGTATCCATATGCATAGAAGGGTGAGATTGAACTTATGATCCAAGAAATGTTAGAGGCCGACAACATTCAACCTAACCAAAGTTATTTCTTGTCACCAATGATGATGGTTATGAAAAAATAATGGGTCATGGAATATGTGTCCATATTATAGACAACTCAACAAAATGACCATCAAAGATAAGTTTCATGTTCTTGCCATTGATTTTTTTTTTTGTTTACTAATGTGTCTATGAACTTCAGGAATAACATATGGCTGAGAAATCGCGACCCAGGGGCATCTAATCCATTAAAATCACTCATGGATCGCACCCTTCCTGGGCCACACCGACCCTTATCATGGCTTGATTTTTTGATGTCTCCTCCCAATAGTGGTGGGTTTTGAACCTAAACCTGGGTCACCGTGCAGAACGAGGCCCATCGAAATCAATCACTCTATGATGATTTGACTACCATTGATGAATTATTAGATGAGTTGCATGGAGCAATTTTCTTTACTAAGTTGGAGATTCGTTCGATATATCATCAAATCATAATGAGGTAGGAATACATTCCTAAAACAACTTTTATAACACATTAAGGTCATTACGAGTTTTTGGTTATGTCATTTGGACTTGCTAATGCACCTTTAATATTTCAAATCTTGATGAATTCTATTTTTAAGCCCTTCCTTAGAAATTTTATGTTAGTATTTTTTGATGACATACTAATATACAACAAATATTGGGAAGAGAATGTACAACATGTTGACATAGTATTACAATTGTTGTAAGAGAAACAAGTTTATGAAAATTGTTCCAAGTGTGCCTTTGGGGTTCAAGAAGTGGAATATTTGGGTCATATTGTATCTCATTGTTGGAGTTACTTCACACACACCTAAGATTTCTTTTTCCTAAGGTTTTTATTTGTTCATTAGTCATAATTAGTCATTATCCAGTCTCCTATATTTTAGGAGAGAATATTCCACCNAGAATATTCTCTTTCAGTTCACACTTCAGTTTGACTAGTTGAGTTGAGTTTAGATGTTGCATTGGGATCATCACCATGCTAATTTTACCTTGCCTTGGTATCATCACCAAAGTGGCGCATTAGAATTGATTCCTTGATTTAACTCCTCACTACTTTCTGTTCAGTCAGTTAATTGAAGACTAGTTGACTAGTTAACTCAACTAGGTGGCAGTTCACTCTCGTAACTACCCGAGAGACTAGAATATGTGGCAATTCACTCCCGCAACTATTGGTGTGTGCCCAGATCACTCTAGAACACCAATATGGTGACTTGGTTCACCTCAATTCGAACTCATTGAGTTATCCAGAGTATATCATGTGTAAATTATTCATTATTCACAACGGTTAATGATAATTCTTTCCATTCTTTCTCTCCTTCTTCTTTTTCCAATTCTCTCTGCAAATGTGTGTATCATTGTTTAGCTAGATCTATTCTATGCAGGTCAACACATTTACACTCATGAAGATACAAAAGTGGACCCTAACAAAATTAAATCTATGAGGGAATGGCCAATTCCCAAAACCTTGAAGAAAATTAGAGGATTCTTAAGATTGACACGATGTTACCGTAAATTTGTCAAGAATTATGGTCAAATAACAAAAATTCTAACAACATCATTAAAGAAGGAAGCATTTTCTTGGACTCAAGAAGAAACTAAATCTTTTGAAAAAATTAAGGAGGCTATGTGTACAACTCTTGTCCTGAACACACCTGACTTAAAAAAAACATTTATTTTGGAGTGTGATGCCTCATGCCATGACATCAATGCAATTTTAATGCAAGAAGGAAGGTCCCTTGCCTTTGAAATCAACCGAATTAGAAGAAAAAGCTTACTCAAACCCATTTATGAAAAATATATGTTGGCCATACTACATGCAGTTAAGAAATGGAACCTTTACCTATAAGAATACACTTTGAAGTAAAAACATATCATGATACTTTAAAGTAATTCTTGGAGAAACAATTACTTCAAAAGAGCAACAAAAATGGTTTACAAAGATGTTAGGTTATGACTTTGAAATTATCTACAAAAAATGAATGGTATGATATGGTATGATGATCACTTATATTTATGTAAGAATTATGGACTCAAACATAAGGTCCTTCTATAATTTCACACTTCTCTTATAGGAGGACATTTAGGATTCTTGAAAACGTACCACAAGATCAAGAAGGATTTTTTCTAGGAAGGTCTTAAAAGTGATGTTCAAAATTTTATGTATGAATGTGTGGTCTACCAATAGAATAAGGGAGAGAAAATCAAGATTCTAGGTCTCCTACAACCATTAGCTATACCAAGTCAACATTGGGAAGAAGTTTCAATGGATTTTTTTACAAGTTTATCCAAATCTAAAGGAATGATTATCATCATGGTAGTAGTGTATTGAATGATAAAGTATTCTCATTTATTTTTTCTCTTTATCATCCTTTTAAAGCAAGTAAAGTAGCTACAACATTCATGGAAATAGTTCAAAAGATACATGGAGTCCCCAATATGATTGTAAGTGACAAAGATCCAATTTTCATAGGAATTTTTTGACCAAATTATTTTCTTGCTTGGGTACTCAATTATCTCACTCCTCATCTTACCATCCTCAATCTGATGTGAAAAATGATATTGTGAATACATTTCTAGAAGTATATCTTCGTTGTTTTTCATCTGATAAAAAAACAAAATGGGTCAAGTGGTTTCCCTTGGTGGACTCGTGGTACAACACATCCTTCCATACTTCATAAAAAATGTCCCCTTTTTTGGCACTTTATGGATATCATCCTCCATCCATCACATCACCCTTGAAAGGGACTAAAAAGGTTCAATTAGTGGAGGACCACATACAGAATCAACAAGAGGTTCTAAAACTATTGAAGGACAACTTGTTTATGACACAAAATAGGATGAAACAATGAGTAAATCAACATCGCAGTGCAAGGGAATTTGAAGTGGGGGATTGGGTATTTTTGAGGCTACAACCATATAAACATATGTCCCTCAAGCAACAAAAGAAGGATGATAAATCATTACCCAAATATTATGGCCCTATAATGTTTTGCAAAGGATTGGAAGTATGGATTACGAATTACAGTTGCCTCCATATTCACGTGTACATCCGGTCGTTCATGTTTATTTCTTAAAGAAGGTAATCCACAACAAGATCCCAATCCAAACTATTTTACTAAAGAATAATAAAGAAGGGAAAATCATACTATAACTAGAAACAATCCTTGAAACAAGGATTATGCAACTGAGAAATTGAGCAAATACTAAGTACTTTGTCAAATGGAAGAACCTACCAGTGGAAGAGGTGACATGGTAAGATGAGTTTCTTCATGCAGAAACACCTACGGTTAGTTAAGTGTTGAGGAAAACACTTATTTGAAGGGGAGGGGCATGTTAAGCCCTAGACAAAGCCCCATGTTATACATAAAACTCCTTATTAAGCCCCATATATTGAATTATTACATTTCTAGTGTTATATTTCTATGTAGGTTAGAACCCTTCATTGCACCCTTTCATTATAATTGTACCCTTTGTCTTCTATATATATATACCAAGGAGACCTAGTCTCAGGATCATATTATTATATCTCATATTTTCTTCTAAATTGGATATATTGTAAAATGAGGTTTCGCCCTCGAAGTAGATTATATTCATTGGCTTTTTATCATTTTTAAGGCGTTGGATCATAACACGCAAATCTAAACAATGAAAGTGCACTAGCATAGATGAACAACTCAATATATGGTCATATGCACAAATTACCAATAGTTATGACATGCCAACTTATTCTCTATGTATCTTCCTTTTCCTATCATTATATGTATTATGCAATAAAGAGAAAATGAATGAAGAAATGAAGTGTCGTGTACATTACCTTGGCTACATTTGAAATACTTCATCATGATATTGTAAACATGTTGATGGGTAATTGGATGTTTTGTTGTTGTGCTTTTTATTCATCTTCATGTTTCTTTATATATTTTATTGTACATTTAAGTATTCAATTAATGTGAATTTTGAGTTAAGTTTTTTTCACAATATAATTGCACCAATGTTCATGTCAATGTTTTACTTCATTACCAAGTTAGATAACTAATTTAACCATGCCATAAAGTTAAGGATTTTGTATGTAAGTTGAACTCGATGCATGTTTCTATTGCAATTGTGATAATTTTGATAGATTATTCCTCTTGGCATCAAGTTGGTATTATAGTATTGTTTCACATAGAGTTTTTTAGTTCGTAAAATTTTTATGGTAAATAATTGCTCTCAAATGATGAAAAAAATGGAGAACAATTTGTATACTTGCATTGAACCACTCAAAGAAGGAATTAACAATATCATTAGAAAATTTAATATTATGGATGGAAAAATGAACACCATTGTTGAATAGTTGTAAGAATTAATTGTCTTTATCGTGGCACTATGGATTTCTATCTTCCAATAATTCTTTGGAAGTAATCCAAACCTAAAATAAAGTGATGGAGTGGATTCATTTCCAGATCTAGTTTATTTGAGTCAAAGTGGAAATCAGTCTAAAGTTTGACCTTTGTTGGTCACGTGAATGCTTTGTAACATGAAGATTGGTTGAGGCAACTAGATTCCTATTATCAAGTGAAACAATATAGATGAATATAAAGTCTCATTTGTAAAGTTGTATATGCATGAGAATCCTTGTTATGGTGGGAGAATTTGTACGAGCACATAAAAACCCCCCACATACAACCTATCCCTACAGATAAAAAATCAACTCTTCATTACGATACACATAAAGAAGAAGCTTGTGACAACAATTTTTTTATGCTCACAATGTTATCTCATCTTAGGCACAATAGTGAAGAAGAGCATCCTACCCATAGTCATGCATCTTGAATTCTACCTCTTGGGTTGGCTTAGTAAGAACATGTTTTTCTCATGAAATGCAAATGTAAGGTTAATCTTTCCTAATCTTATTTAATGGTCATGCAGAAAGATCCAATAGCATTAGCACTATTTTATGATACTAAATCCAAGAGATTGATAAAATCCTTAGGATTGTTTTATTTTCATGCTTTGTGACTAAAAATGGAAGATAAAGTGGATCTATCCAATTGGTGTGAAGACACTAAGGCATCATTGAACATATTGATTCAATGCAACCAACAAAGAAGTTAGACGAGTCTAGAATAAATTAGACAACTTATTCCATTGTTATATTAAGTTTTTCTAAGAACCTTATAGAATGCCTTTAAGCCACACAATTGATGATTCCACTAACCTACAACATGGAGTTGTTATATCAAATAAGGCATTGTGTAGGACTTCATTGTTGGAAAATGAAGAGATAAAGAGTATGAATAAATATTTATTGGATAAGGACCACTTATGCCCCAACTTGTCACTATTGGTTACTCGTACAACATAGAATGGTCTCAACAACAACACAACATAAATTTGAAACCATTAAATGATTGAGCATAACATTTTAATAAAATCGTAAGAACAACATATAACTAGTAATCATGCACAATGTAAGGTAATAATCACCAACAATTATTAGTAATCTGACAAAATCAACCTAGAGAAAATAATAACATGACATTACTCATAGAGAAAAAATACGAAAGATCGTAAATACATTAAAATCCTCCATTACAACTTGATCAATTGTTCATACAACCAAAACAATAATCATTAAAGAAATCATTAAGAAAGATTCATTATTGACCTCCTTAATATATATAAGATTACATCATATCTCTTAAATAAATAATAGATAATTAACCTTATTATCACCATCCAATCCAAAATGAATGTAAACAAAATTTCAACATCATAAACAATGATGTCCAAAGGAGTTGGATCCAATGGTGGAAAGCGAAGATTTTTTCACCATTGGGCAAGGTTCAATTCCAATGAGGGTCACTTAACCTTGAGCCATGGAGACACCTTGAGGTAGTGATCGTGTTGTAAAATTGGTTTTCGTTGATGTCAACCCTAGAATAATCCCCTAAGCAAGTTTGGAAGCTTCTAGAAGTGATGGGTGTATTTGAAGAAGTATCCAAAGTGGTCCCCTTATGGCGTAGCTTTAAGCATGGACCTCACACGAAGACTCTTTGAAGAAGTATACAAGAAGCCCTGGAAATATGGTTAAGTGGTTAAGAATCCACAGAGGTGTGTTCATGAAGCCCAAATTTGATTGAAGAGAAAGTGTATGAAGGACATTGCAAATGCATGAAAAATACCCATTGATTGATAGTCCTCATCAAGCCATCTCCAACAGTAGGTGGCACACCATGTGGTTCCTCACGGTTGAGGAGTTATTCCCTATTAAAGATGAAGCCCCAAAGTATGGTAAAGAAGCCTTAGATCTAAGGTTAAGAAGTTATAAGTTGGCCTTAATTTCAAGTAAAGGAGAAAAAGTTGTTACTAAAAATAAGTTACAAGCTAACTCAAGGTCAAGTAAAGAAGGTGTTTGGAAGGTATAAATACACATTAAGAACCTCTCATTTTCATCATTCAATATTATGATCTCTTAGCACTTATTTCTTTAGGAATTCATGCCACTGACCCCTCTGAAGACAACATATAGGTTTACATCATTAGCAGTCATAGGGATGATGAAAATAATGTGTAACAAATATTGGAAGCGAATTTCATAGGGAATATGAAGTGAAGAAAGGAAAAATTCCAAGGGAAGATGAAGTCTTGTGATGATGTGTTCTAAGGTATGTTTTTTAAAGGTCATCTTACCATTTTCGCTATAACTTTTTTTCTAGAGATTTAGATAGAGAAAATTGGAGGTTGTTGAGAAGACATATCAAGGTACTTGTGGTATGAGTTTAATCTTAAGGGTCATTTTACGTTTTGAGATACACTCTATGGATGATAGGGTTTTTGACTAGTCTTGTAACTAGTCTCAAACACGTGTTCTGGGTAAAACAATGATAACTTCTTCATAGAGGATCCAAATTATGTGAGATCAGTCGCATTGGAAAGAGTATATACCTTATTATTATTTATGTGAGATTCAGAATCATGTATCAAATATTGAGCACGTGGCATGTTGTACAAGTTCTCTCTCCAGAATAGGCCATAATTCAGGAAGGTCTGTCATTTTCACTATAATTGTTTTTTAGGGACTATTAAAGGAGTGGAACTTGGAGGAATTTCACAGAAGATATCAAATAATATTGGACAATTTTTTCATACCGTTATTCATTACGGGTACAAATTTATACTTGTTGGAATTTAACATTTGTTATTAATCCAAAAACTAGTCTCAAACAGGGGTTCAAGATAAATTTAAGAAGTGATGTGGGGGTTTATATGTGGACCCATGTGGACCTAGGATCTTTATGTGGACCCAATTTCTAAGTGAACCCAGGTTGATGATGTTGATGTATAATTTTTGGTGGATCTAATTTTTTATGATGATGATGTATCAATTATGGTGTATCTAGTTTTGATGATGTTGATGTATCAATTATGGTGTATCTAGTTTTGATGATGATGATGTATCAATTGTAGTGATAGTTTTGATGATGGTGATATATCAGTATCAATGAAAGTAAAAATAACATGTGGATGATGATGATGTATCTGTATTAGTGACAGTATCAGTGACAATTATAGTGATAATTTGAATCTCTTATTTATATTTATGGGAGGTTGGGTGGTGCACAAGAATATTGGTGTCTTCAGATAGAAAGTTGGTGCTTGCAGGGGAGTTGCAAATTTCTTTGAGTTGGTGTAAAAAATAGGGGGTTGGTGCCTCCTTCTAGTTAGTACTGGAGAATTTAGGGAGTTGTAGCTTCCTTTATATTGGAGCCTACAAACTAGGGCGTTGGAGCCTCCTTCCAGTTGGTGTTGGAGAATTTAGGGAGTTGTAGCTTCCTTCATGTTGGAGCCTGTAAATAAGGGGTTGTTTCCTCCTTCTAGTTGGTTCTAGAGAACATAGGGAGTTGGAGAATGTAAATAGGGGGTTTGTTCCTCCTTTCAGTTGGTGATGGAGAAGTTTGAAAGTTGGTGCTTCTCGTGGATGTAATATTCAAGATATGTATAAAAAACGTTCTATGGTTTTATCCCATTTGGGTTTCTATGTAAAAATCTTGTGTACTATGTATTTGTAGATATATGTTGATGATATATTTAGTGTAATCATATATGATAAATTTTGATAACTTTATGTTTACATGATATGGTTAAAAATGGTAAAAAGTGCTCAATATTCATTCACCCCCCCTCTCAGTATTGGTGAATATTCCAGTAGATCAAACATGTGGTTTCACCCAAAGAGATTATATTAGAAATAGTCTCATGACCTGTGCACACATAAGTTGATCAAATCCCACCCTCATATCCTTCAAATTTAATCCCAAAGGGGTTGGATCCAATGGTGTAAAGTGAGGGGTTTTCCACCACCGGGAAAGGTTCAATTCCTACGAGGGACTATCCTGGAGCCACGGGGTCACCTTGAGGTATTGTTTGAACGTGTGGTTGCACCTAGAGATATTATATTAAATGGTATCGTGACCCATGCACACATAAGTGGATCAAATCCCACCTGCATGTCCTTCAATTTTTTATGAGTAAAATATCGCTAGCATGATTGTATTTTGAGGGTTTCATTCTGTAAGGATACCAAGGTTTGAAAATCATGGTAGTTAGGAGGAGAAACCCAACAAAATCCATCCATGTGAAGGGTTGGTGTGGCCTAGGCCGCGTGTGATCCCTGGGTGGTTTTGATGGCTTAGATTTCCCTAGTTCATGGTTTCTTAGACCATAGGATAGTCCCACAGGTAACAAACACTATATCAAACAAAAAAAACATCATAAACAATGATTATAAAGTTTTTGCATGTGAAAATTTTGTCCAAAACTAAGGACGTCTTAAACACGTTAAATTTTCATAATGGAAAGAAATAGAAAAATAATATT
>JZKD02S1408404.1:0-11222 GCA_000966675.3 Picea glauca | reverse complement strand
ACATTTTCGTCCTCTTTTTCTTTTCAAATCAAATTGATAGCACACTCATCATTCATCCATTTGAAATGGGAACGAGCTTGAATTTCCGGGTTTATTCTTAAACTGTAGAATCATTTTTGCAAGGTAGTCATGAGCACAAAAATAAGGGAAGCTCTCTTTCATCATTATTCACATAAGGGGGTCCCACCTGTTTAGTATATTATTATTATATATATAAATAATAATGCATTGCAATCCATTTGCAGGAAAGGATTCCATGCTGTGCTTTTGGGCATCAACAAACTGGTGAATCCATAGGGAAATTTGTTCTCAACAGATTTAGAACTCAAAATGTTTTGTTTCACAGATTGGTAAAAGTAGATGATCAAAAACTGCTTAGAAAGAATAGTTATGCAACATGGGGAAATGAAGGTTTAAGGGAAATAATGAGACGGGACTTCAGGGAATAATTTATGGAAAGTGAGATGTATGAGGGGAGTTGGTCTTGTATGCATAAAAATCGAATCATAAATGATAATTATTTTAATAATTTCAAGGAGAATGATTCTGATATTCTCTTGAATCTCATGATGGATGGAATAAAGGGATAGCAGAAACAAGGAAGAAAATAAAACCAACTATACTACAAAATTATTGAAATAAAAAAACTATTAAAGTGGTGTCTCAAAGGAGGACATCATGACAATTGTGTGTATCTTGTTTTCATCGATCAAGAATATTTACAGAATGACATTGTTATGGAAAAACTCATCCAGACTCTATTTCCGATGACCATGCGAAACCAACAACATAATTAAAAATCAATAAACCTTAAAAAAATAGTAAAACAAAGGACTCTAAACAACAATCATGTTTACACAAGTGACAATGATCAAGCTAGTTCCACATAATGTTTCAAGTGGGAACCATTAGTACTATAAGAAAACAATCGCTCCTCCAAATCCTTTAGAAGTTATGAGTTTGTGCCAAGGATAAAAGCGATTGTGAAAGGACCTAGCCATAATTTTTGGAACTTAGAATGTCTCCCTCTTTCAACATGGGATGAGTCCCATAGCAGGAATTTGTCGTCAATCTTGAATTCAACAGCCGTGGCTTGTTTATTAAAATACTTTTTCACCATTTGATGCCTTCTTTTTAGGTTCTCCAAGGAAAAGTTTCTTTTTTCTTCCAGGGATAACAATGCATTTATCCTTTGGGGAACATTAGAAGAATTTAATTCTTCAGTCTGTAACATCAACATTAAGGAGGAAAGCTCTAGCTCAGTAGGCAGAATAGCCTCTTGGCCATATATGAGATGAAAGGGAGTAAAGCATGTACCTTCTTTGGTGGTTGTATGGTCTTCCCAAAGAGAATAAGTGAGAAGTGTGTGCCACTGGCGAGGTTTGTATTCTATGATTCTCTTTATGATCCTAAACAAATTCTTGTTAGTGGACTCTGCTTTCCCATTTACCTGAGGGTAGTAAGAAGATAAAGTGAAATGTTTGACACTTAACTTAGCCATAAATTAGGTCAATTTTGCAGAAATGAAGGTCTGGCCATTGTCCATAATGATCTCTAATGGGATTCCAAATTTGGAAAATATATCATATTTTAGAAAAGAAACTACCTTCTCATCCTGTGTGTTTCTAAGAGGGACAACCTCAGTCCACTTAGTAAAGTAATCAGTGGTTTTCAAAATAAAGATATGACCTGTAGAATATGGATGGTTTATAGGACCAATAAAGTCTATGCCCCACTTAGAAAAGGGGAAATACAAAAGGACTGGTTGTAAAGGAATGGCATAAAGACATTCTTTCCTAGCGAATTTTTAGCATTTATCATAGGATCTTGCAAATTTATATGAATCATGGAATATCGTGGGCCAGTAATAACCATTTTTTATGATATTAAAAGAAATAGCCTTAGCAAAAAAATGGTCACCGATGTGAATGATAGAGGCTGATGATCCATGGATTTCATGTAATAACTTCTGTGCTTCCTCATAATTTACACATCATAGTAGCAAACCATCATCAGACCTCCTAAACAAAAGGTATCCTAAAATGATATACTTAGAAGATTCAAGGTAGAGTCTCCTTCTTTGGTGAGGATCCAGGCCATCTGGACACTTTTGATACTACAAATAATACACCATATTTTTATACCAAGGATGCTTAGATAGAAAGAGATTCTGATTTTGAATATAAAATAGCACTGAAGGAGGATTATCTTGGTCGTCAAGTTATTCACTTGGTTCAGGGTGCTGATCTAAGTGAAGGGCTAGGTCTCATCCCTTGATTTTATTTGAAGTCACGATCGTCAAATCATGCTCCTAAATTTTGGCAAGCCAATGTGAAAGTTTTATTGAAAGATAAGTTTGTGAAAGCAGAAACTTGACAGCAGGAAAAGGGACTTTTACCTGCGTATGCTTTCCCAAAATAAAATCAGAAATTTTTTCAATAGCCTTGACAAGAGAAAAAATATGTTTCTCAATATATGAGTATTTGATCTCATCCTCTGATAGACTTTGACTCATGTAGGCTATAATTTTTTCATTGTTTTGGTCATCACATTGTAAGAGGATAGAAGAAATTGCTTCCTTGGTGGCATTGGTATATATGATAAAGTATTTCTTGAAATCTAGTTTTTCCAGAATCGATGTGGAACTGATTGCTTTCTTAATCCTAAGGAAATCATTCTCAACCTCATTTGTTCAAGAAAAAGAATGATCCTGCTTCAGAATATTATGGATTGGTTTAACCATGACAACAAAATCATGAAAAAAACTACGGACAAAATTAATAATGCTCATAAAAGCTTGAACTTCTTTCTTGGAGGTGGGGGTAGGGAGGTTTAGAATGGCAACAATCCTCTTGGGATATATACTTATCCCTGAATCAAAAAAAATATGACCGAGGAGCTTGCCCTTCATGACAACGAAAATATATTTGGAAGGATTTAAAGAAATGCCAAATTTTCTGCAGCGCATGAGAACTTTTCTAAGATGACCAACATGATCCAACCAGTTTTTAGAATAAATAGTCAAATCATCAAGATAAACTTGGATAATCTTACCGATTAGATTGTCAAAATATATCTGCATATCTCTTTGAAAGGTTTCACTTGCATTAGATAAGCCAAAAGGAATTAGTTCATAAGCGAATGTTCCCCAGTGTGTAGTAAATGTGGTTTTATATCTATCAGTCCTTTTTACCTTGATTTGATTATACCCGGAGAAACCATCAAGTAAGGACATCATTTGATACCTTGCAACTTGTTGTAAAATCATTTCCATATTAGGAAGTAGAAAATGGTCTTTGACACTTGCTCTATTCTTTGCATGGAAATCGACACATAATTTGATCTGGTCGGTATTTTTCCGTACCTGGACTAGATTTGAAACCATGTTAGAATACTTAACTGGAAAGATTATATTATCTTTCAACAATTTTTCCAATTCTTTCCTAATAGTGGCTTCGAGCACATGGTTAATAGGTATTTGTCTTTGCCTAACTTGTTTTATCCCTTCCTTGGTAGGAATGACACACTGCATGAGAGCATGATCAAAACCATGAAGATCCTCGTATGACCAGGAAAAAACATCTTGAAATTCATAGAGTAATTCTGTGAATTTTTCTTTTTTCTTCATAAAAACATTGGGCACCTAATTTAATGATATTTGAAGATTCAGATGTCCCAATATTCAAGGAAATGGTATAACCAACTTTCCTTTTGGATTCCTCTTCCTTATGTGTTTCTTTGTTGCCTACATCACTTGATGAAAATGAATTTTTGAGAGGATTCAAGCCTTTAGGAATTTTTTCATATTCAATAGAGATGATTTCTTTGGGTTTAAATAGTTCATTTTGTATGAAAGCGCAAGTGCCATCGTCACTCGAGAAAACCTACCATGATTCTACATTATCAGGGATGTGAGGACGATATAGATATTGGAATGTACAATCAGGTCTTTGAGGTAACATCTGTGAGTAGGAGATGCGAAAAAAAAACTAACCTATCAGCCATTGAATTAAGTTCTCTCTTAACATGAGTGATGTTAAATGATAACAGATTTGAAATCAACATCCAAATTGTTTGAGTATATCATTTAAGTAACTTATTGCTTGGTGAATAAATATTATGTACAAAATTCACAACAAGTTCATAATCACAAAAAATTGTAAGGTGGCCACAACCAAGGTTATATGCATTTTCGATGCCTAACAATAAGGCCTCAAACTTGGTGACATTGTTTGTGCAAGAAAATTACAACCTATAAGATAAATTATGGATTTTACCTATAGGAGAATATAGAATGATGTCGGCTCCATTACCTTCATTTGAACATGATCCATCGAAATGCATGTGCCACATGCCATCATCAAAATCAGCTAGTTCAAGCATAGTGTCACCTTAATCAACAATGATAGAGTACACACCCAAATATTCTATGAGATAATTTACATTAGGTTGGGGAACGATCTCTATATATGGTGAAATTATTCCTTCCCTAAGGACTATAATTTTCTTTCCATTATGAGGGATGAACAAATGCGTTCCATCAAGTGAAACGTATCCACTAGTTAAGGCTTTCCAATCCCTTCCCAAAATAATTGAGTAGTTACTCATCGACATATCAATTACTTGGATGTTGAGGGTTGTTCTTATTTCGAGATGTGCACACAAAAATAAGGTTACATCCTTGATTTCACCTATATTTGATTGCTGCAAACTATTATAAGAGAGCATGCTTCTAGAATTTTCGTTAGTGCAAGATAAACCAAGCTCTTCCATGAAAATTTTAGACATCACACTTGGACCGGACTCACCACAAATTAGGAAAAAATGAGCTATTTTATCCATGATTTTTACTGAAATATAGAAAGGGTTTTTTTTACAGGGTTCCTAAAATTATTTACACCTATCTTATTTACAGTTGAGTCCTCTTCCTTTGATTCTTCAAATAAATTGGTTGTGGTAGAAATCTTACCTTCCATAAAGTTTTTATGATGCCTTTGTTTTTATGGGATGACAACCATGTCCAAAAGAGTACCATCAACTTGGATATTATCCAATTGATTAATGATATGGTACTTAGACGAGGGAATACGAGAAGACACTCCTTGATCAACCAAAGTTCTAGCAACTTGTGTATCAACACTTTGAGAAGATGATATTTGGGTGGAAGAAGTGCAGGGAAGGTCATATTTTCCCTTGAAAGTGTAATATTTATTCCTGGTATTGATTACCATAACATCTTCTGGTTCAACCTAATCTAAAACAATGATCGTGGTATCGAGCCTTCTTCCAAAGATCTTATCTCTAAAATTTCTCTTAACTTCACAAGTACTCTCCTCATGATTTTCTTCACAGAAGTTACACCAATTGCGAGCCATTATCGCCTTTGGATGAAATGTTTTCTCATTAGTATTGCTAAAAGGTGCTAAGGAAGAAGAGGAAGCCCCATGGGAAGAGGAGGAGGAATTTCCTTTTCGTTCATAGGATATCATCCTATTGTTCATATCTTGCATGAGTTGTAGGAGGGAAAACATGTTTGTTTTCTTGACCAAGTCTCCCTTAGGGAGACCAATTCTTTCGATTTTATCTTCATACTATAGGAAATCCTAAAGGGTGGAACCTAGATTGTCAATATCCTTCTCTTCAATTCTATGATGATAAGGGGAAGGTAATGCATTAAAGCAGCCTAATTTCGAGGATGGATTAATTTAGGGATTTGATTATATAATTTGGTGAAGAGAAGGTTAAAATATTCAATGGTTTCACTATCCTTATAGGAAGTATTGTTGTATTCCCTTAACTTCTCAGCTGGACGCTTGGTTTGTCCATAAGTGGACTTGAACCAATAAACCAATTCTTCCCAAGTGGAAAGGATTTTGGGAGGGAGGTCAACAAAATCTACTACAACTTTCTCTTCTAGGGAGTTGACAAATAAACACATGCAAGTGTCATTATTGTTATCCCCTATGTTATGAAAAACATTAGAAAATGCTACCAGGTGTTCATTTGTAGTAACGATACCATTTCGTGAGAACCTAGGTAAATTATCCTTGAATTTTGGTAATGGCTGAGTGGATGGTGCGATATTCAAGGGAGAAGATACATGCCATGGGGTGGTTGTAGCATCTTCCTCAAATTGGAAAAGTCCATATTTGTTTATAACTTTAGCAGGATTGGTAGTGGATGGAATAGGGACTTGATGACTATAGATACTAACAATTACTGATGAAGTAGAAGTTTGTGAGGAGGAGGGACCTTCAGTGCCACTACCACTACCTGCACATGTCATGTTGAAAGTGATATGTAATGGTGATAAAGATGAATTGACAGAATCATATAAGGTTCTCCTAAGAGCACTTTGTTATGTTGATAAGACAATTTTCCTCCTTCATATTTTAGAAAAAGGGGTAGCTTCAGGTGACAACCCTCTTCTCCTTCGAGAAATGCGAGGATTAGAGGACATGAAATAAAAGACCAAAGATGTAGAAAATGGGAGTTACTGTTTGTTTCTAATCTTCCTTTTCCTGACTTCCCAACGTTCAAAAATATTTATGTCCCTTTCAACTATTTCCCAAGAGCGTTCAAGTTCAACACGAGTACTAGTAATTTCTAAAATAGTGTTGAATAAAGTCAATGCAATGTTGGTTTGGTCATCAAGACCATTTCCAATATTGGGTTGTCTCGTAACAGATACTGTCATGGAAAAAATTAGACAAAGAGTAATCAGACAAAAAAAAAATATGAATTATAATCATGATACAATCAACTAGAAAAATATGGAAGATCTTCCCCAATATGGTCTCCAAATAAATATTGAGGAAAAGGTATGAGGATCCTTACTCAAGCATTTTTAGATCTTGTTGGGCTAAGGCAAGATAGTTGGGAATGTTATTCGGGGTTTATAGCCTTAAAATAGAAAACACAATCACTTAATCCATAGGTATTAAGTACAAGGGACCAAGGATGGTTTTATGTATAATATATGTAACTGTGCAAAATAAATAAAATAAGCAAGAAATTACATAATTGTGTACATGGATAAGAGACAAGGATAAAAGCAAAATCTGAACCAAATCATCAAAATACACATGTGACAATGAAATAAAAAAACTGATTATTATATTGATTTCATTTTGAGATACAAATATGAATTCTCTTTACAAACCCCCGCAAGGATAGGGACCAAAGTCAAATTTAGAAGCCTCTGATGGGCACCATACAAAAATACTCTAACAACAAAAGAAAACTGAAGCTAAAGATTTGGATCATCTTGCTACAAAATGATGTCACTTGACTTTGCAAAATATTCTTTACGAATCATGAAATTTAATCCATAAACAAACAAGAATACACAGACCACGAAAGATAAATCATACACCTTTAAAGACAAGCTGCTGGAAAATATGATTCAATTTTGAATCTTGTTGCCTTCAATAAGACCCTGTTGTCATCAAAATGGTTAAGCCTTCAAGTAAACTCAAAATGAATGAAGAATGGAAGTATCTCACAAGTACAGAGCAAACATTTATAGTAGAAGTTATCCTTCTATTCTCTCTCACTCCTTGTCTCTTCATTTGATTGAGCTTTTATTCCTTCTCAATAAGTTATGGTAGTTCAACTACTTTACTTTTGTTAAGTTTAATTATTTTCACTAATTTGTTGAGACAAATAATTAATAATATATAAATAAGGGTCTATTAAATAATAACTAAATAGGTGGGACCCCTTGTCACTCCAATTTTCATTTCTTTAATAATCATCAAAACATGAAGTATAATACCCCAAATATTTAATTCAAATATCCACCTTGTAACTCTCATCCTCATATTAATAATAAAATATTTTAATATCAACAAAATAGAACATGACTATATCCAAAAATAACATTATATCCATGTTGCCCAAAATTCTGTCTAAATATGTATTTTTTGTCCAAAATACTGTCATATCAAATAAAAAGACTGTCCTCAAAAGAAAATAGCATTAATATGATTAAAAACCATATTTTTTGTGAGGCATTTTGCCTCTTTCCACTGCTTCTTTCTCTTGATCCTTTTTCTGATTTATCCTGTGCAACAAGCTTCACCTGATATGAAACTTATGGGTGGATTGCACTGATGACATGGGATAAATCATATTTGAGGTGCAGATGAGAGGATATTGATTCAGAGGATTCTTTAGAAGATTTGGAGGGATTAGCCACCTCTTTTCCTTTATCTAATTTTGTCTCAGGGATGGAAGATTTTAATCTTTTTCTTGCATGAGAGGACTATATTGACGAGACAAAACGATTAGCTTGGGAATTTGGGTTGATTGGTAGTGGAGGAGGGGGTAATGTAAATGACACAGTAGGCAAACCATGGTGATGAGCTACAAGTTGATGAACAATTTCTTTCCAACCATCATTGGAAGGTGGTTTTGGCTACATAGACACATGAAGGAGAACATGAATACCAAGGAAATTTTGATGTGGCTGGAAAGGAGGCCTCTCAAGTATAGGTTGCATAATTCCTTTTCCAACTAGATTAAAAACCCCATCTTGGAAAATTTGATTTAGTTCTTGCGGATCAACATCAAAATGTATCGAAAATTGTGGCCTTCTATGACCTCTTTGCCAATCGTTTCCTCTGTCTCTATTCACACCTCTGCCATTGCTTCCTCTGCTAAAGAAAATCACCCTGAAGAAATATTCCAATAATGTTATGAACAACCCTTAACAATCCATGCATCAACACCGTACTGAAATAAAATAAAAAATGTCTCTATAATTCACAATAGAAGAACATGCAATCCATCCATCCATCGTACTTTTAAACTCAATAATCAATTTCCATTTGAACATGTAGTGATAGGGATAATGGAAATATGGGGGTTTTGTAATAAGAAAAAAATGGTAGCATGGACAGGAACCAACCAACGGATATTATTCAAGCAAATGCAAAGGCAACTTCTTTACAAAAAAAAATGTACCCATATTCAAACTTTCAACACCAACCATAATCTAGTCCCTTTATTTTCCTTTCAATCCTTTCCTTTTTTTTCAAATGAAATTCATAATAAAAGAACAAGAGATGTTTTAAATGTATTTGGGAAGGAGTTGGGCATAAAATGAGTGGAAGGTGAGATAATGGACAAGAATGAGATGATTATTGTTCTATTACATGAAACAATATTTATTGAAAAATCGACATTGCCATCATTTTCCAAAAACCATTCTCTGTTAACAATTCAAATCCAAGACATGACAATTTTTTACAGTGTTCAATATAAAACCCTAGGAAAATTTCATGACTGTCAAACTTTACAATTTTCATTTCCCCTTTTTTACTTTTCCATTAGCAGAGTATTTATAAGAGACTGTTGACAAAGTCGATTGATAACAATTATAGCCAGATTGCCTCAAGCTAGCATGAGAGGATGAGAAAACAAAAATAAAACCATCAACCAAAATTTATACCACAACCCCAATACTTGATACATACACAAACTGGGTTTGAAACCTCAATACGAAACTGGGGGTCATCGTTTTTAAAAAAAAATCATATAACTCCAAAATCGACCAAATTCCCATAGATAAACAACAAATGAGCCAAGACTTCATGGATATAACTAATCTTTCCCACCATCGGGTCATTGCCATAACAAACATCAAGACCAAAGTTCAAATTTACTAGTTGCCATATATCAGATATAAAACCAAGGTCTGGGAAAACATGAGGGCGGGATATTAATTAGTGGTTTACAAAAAAAAAGAAACCATTTATTCCCATAACAAAATTTCTACATACCTCCCATGGTGGCTGCAAGGAAAATACACAGGTCTCACATATATTCACAAACAACATAATGATAATTCAGAAAAGATACAAGTCTTCCAAGGACTGGGTAGAGGGTATGTCATTACGCAGTAATAAAAAAAACCAGTTCTCTTTATTTCATGGAGAAAACCCTTCGAAATTTAATCATAATAAGTGAGTGAAACCGAATGTATTTGCCATAATCATTTGCCAATATCATACCATAATAAATAACATTCATTATGGGAACAACATTACCACATACTTCAAACAGAAATGAATGAAAACCATCATTCCCAGCTTGAAACATTTAAATACCAACAAGAAGAAACCCCATTTAAATGTGATTTGCACAGCCATAATACCCACATCCATCCATCATAATCTTCGGAAAGAAAACACACTCTGTAAGAAAATCTAAGAGCCAACATCATGATTTTATTTGGAGCAAAGCTACAGTTCATGAATGGAGAGGTAAGAGCCAACATATCTGTAAGAAGAATTCTAGAAAGCCAATGAGCACCACTATTATTTCAAAGGCCGAGCAAAACAGATGCAACACTAGCCAAATAAACCAACACAAGCACAAACAATGTGAAGGTGGCAACCTTGAGGTAGGGTAAGAACGACGTGCAATAATTGCATGTCGTTTCCACATTAATTTCCACCCACCACAACGAAGTATGGAGTGCACCCAATATTCCTTACATTTTTCCATAAAATACATAGTTAACCATGTGTTCCACCAAACATATCAATTATAATTCAAAATCGAATCGGCCCCCCTCCACATTAATCTCACAAGTACTATATGTAAGTTCAACATTTAACATCAAAACATGTCCCACATTTCTTACTAATGGAGGGTTTCCATTCCATAAAACATATCAATTGTCCACAACATATATCAATTATACCATAAGTGAAATACACCATAACTATATGCCAAAATATATATGTAGAAAGAATGAACCAAGATGCTTATCAAAACAAAAAATTTCGTCCCATTTTTCTTTTGAAATCAATTTTCTAGCACACTCATCATTCATCCATTTCACATGGAAACTGGCTTGAATTTTTGGGTTTATTCTCAAACTGTAGAATCATTTTTTCAAGGTAGTCATGAGTGAAAAAATAAGAGAAGCTCTCTTCCATCATTATTCGCATAAGGGGTTCCCACCTATTTAGTATATTATTAGATATATATAAGTAATAAGGCATTGCAATCCATTTGCAAGCATGAATTCCATGTTGTGCTTTTGGGCATCAACAAGGTTGACATAATCATCGGTTCAACTTGGATTGAAAAATTAGGCACCTTCATCTTAAACATGGAGAAACTGTTTATGTTCTCTTATAAGAAGAAGAAAATGAAATTTCAAGACATTACAATGAAGTCATATTTAGTAGCACCCTCATCAAAATACT
>JZKD02S1408393.1:0-11222 GCA_000966675.3 Picea glauca | reverse complement strand
TCTCATGGTCTGAGATCTCATGCTCCAAGTTTTCACATGATAAAAGGTATGGTTTTATATATGTTTTGATGTTCATGTATTGGAGGTTATGGTATATGTTTGAGGCATATCTTGGTTATTATGGTATATTCTTGAGGCATATCTAGGAGGCTATGGAATATTCTTTGAGGTATATCATGGATGGTTTGACACATGTTTGATGCATATTTTGGCACATGCTTGAGGCATGTCTTGAATGTTCTTGGCACATTTTTTATGCATATCTTGATGGTTATGGTACATGGTTTGAGGAATATCATGGATGTTTTGGAACATGCTTGAGGAATATCTCAATACATGGCTTAAAGGAATATTTTTGGTACATGGTTTGAGGTATATCATGGATGCTTTGAGGTGTATTTTGGCACATGGATTAATTTATAATTTGGGGGATTTTATTGGTGATATTGGAATATTATTTATGTGGTTGAACCAGTTTTGATGATGGTATAGCGGTATAAGTGATAGTAATAATGATAGGTTGATGATGATGATGTATCCGTATCAATGAAAGAAACAGTGATAGGTTGTTGATGATGATGTATTAGTTTCAGAGACAACAATAGTGACAGGTTGATTCTCTCATTTATATTTTTGTGAGGAAGAAAGGTGCAAGGAAAGGGGGTTGAAGCCTCCTTTCAGTTGGTGTTGGATAATCTAGGGATTTGGAGCTTCTTTCAGGGTGGATCATATAAACTAAGCGGTTGGAGCCTCCTTCTAGTTGGTGTTGGATAATCTAGGGATTTGGAGCTTCCTTAAGGTTGGAGGTTGTAAACTAGAGGGTTGGAGCCTCCTTCTAGTTGTTGTTGGAGAATTCAGGGATTTGTAGCTTCCTTCAGGGTGGATCATATAAACTAAGGGGTTGGAGCCTCCTTCTAGTTGGTGTTGGATAATCTAGGGATTTGGAGCTTCCTTAAGGTTGGAGGTTGTAAACTAGAGGGTTGGAGCCTCCTTCTAGTTGGTGTTGGAGAATTTAGGGATTTGTAGCTTCCTTCAGGTTAGATCCTATAAATAGGGAGTTGGTTCCTCCTTCCATTTGGTTCTAGAGAAGTTTGGAAGTTGGTGCTTCCTCTGGATGTAATATTCAAGATATATATTAAAATGTGTTATGTGGGTTTATTCCATTTTGGTTTCCATGTAAAAATATTGTGTATTGTGTATCTGTAGTTATATTTTGATGATATATTGAATGCAATCATGAGTGATAAATTGTTCATAACTTAATGTTTACATTTTATGGTTAAAATGGTAAAAATTTCTCAATATTGATTCACGCTCCCTCTCAGTATTGGTGAATATTCCAACCATCGATATAAGTGCATGTCCTTCAAAAATAGTCTAACCACTAGAAGGTAGATCGTGGATTACATAGATAATGGAACACCAATGTTTGATGGTCAGAATTATGAGAGATGGAGCTAAAGAATGAAATAATTTTTAGAGGCACATGGGTATGATGTTTGGTATTCATTTGTTATAGAATACACTGCTTCAAAGAGACCTCTAAAGACTGCATCCAAGATGGAATTAAAAATAAACAAAAAAATATAAATGGATGCCATCATAGGTGGATTACCTAATTCAGTGAAAGTTAAAGTGGAACAATGCTCATAAGGCAAAGAGATTTGGGATAAGATACATAATATTTACTCTAAGTAATCTCTTTTTGAAACCATAGAGCCATATCATGTTGATCAATATAACTAAGATACTGAGATAGAACAAGAATAAATTGAAAATGACAAAGAAGGTTATGAAGAAGGAAAAGTGGATCTTGAGGCTAAACTAATCGATGATTTGAGTGAATTAAAAAGAGAAAGGTAGGAAAACAAGTCACTCAAGGAAGAATTGATCAAGATAAAGGAATGTTCTCAAAATCCCAACAAAAACTATGAAGAAGTCCAACAGATTATTACAAATATATAGGTCTAGTTAGAAGAAGACAGAAGGATTGAAGAAACACTAATAAACCAGTCAGAAGAAAAGAAGAAAATAAACGAGTGTCTAAAAGATGAAATAGTATTACAGAGAAAAGAATGTGTCAAGGTAGAGGAAGAAGTTGCTCGCTTAAATTCAAAGTAAAGGAAGCATAAAAGAGAGAAGAGATTTTGACAAGTCATCTTAAGGAAAGATTCCCTTTCACATGGATATTCTCTATGTGATTGTTATTCTTTTAATGTTTGTTGTAACTCTTTATATCTAGTTTATTATTGCATTGTCTATCCTCAATTCCCCAACAAGTGGTATCAAATAATTTTTAGGGGGCGCAAGGTTTCAGAGAGGAGGATAAACTCACATGCAAAGAAGAATGAAAATCACTCAATTCGTTGTTAGAGAATCTTCATTGGTTTGTGAGTAGTCAAAAGTATGTGGAGACAGTGGACCGATTTTTCGTGAGTAGAGAAAAATATGTAGACTATTTCAAATCCAATTGAAAACCCTTGTTAGTGGAGATCATGTATTGTGTCGGGAATTATTTTGAAGGGCCAAGTCTATCCAATATGAAGGAGGCCCATTGGAAACCATTTTTATCATGTGTGCAGAGGTTTAGTCTATAGACCACATCAAAGGAGTTCGGCCTACAAAATTTAATTTTGTTGAATGCTACAGGGTGCTGGAGGCCATATAAGCTTTTGTTTTTTGAGTCCAAGTCTGGTGGAGGTCATGGAATCTGGTGAAGGTATAGAGTGCTAAGTTCAAGGTGGAGAATTTTAATAGAAAGAGTAGCTTCTAGTTGTGGAATTTGAAGATGTGTGATTTTCTATTGAAACAAGGATTACACAAAGAATTGATCAGAAAGACAGAGACCATCGAGCATGACAGACGAGGAATGGGAAGATATGGATTCGAGATATATCAGTACCATCTATTTGTATATGGAATATGAAGTTCTATTTAATATAAATGGATAGGAGACAACAACATTCTTATGGAGAAGAATGTAAATCCTTTACATGACAAACTCCTTGACGAACCAAATCTACTTGAAGAGGAAAATGTACATCCTATGGATGAAAGAAGGTACAATTTTTTTTATCATTTAAATATATTTAATACTATGATATGTCATTTAACTAGTATGGATGTAAAACTTGATGCTTAAGATAAATCAATGATGTTGTTGTGTTCATTGCCTAAGTCTTGGGATAATTTAGTCACTTCTATTAGCTTTAGCACAACAAAAACCGTTCAATTTGACTCTATTGTGGGAGCTTTGTTTCCTAAGGAGGTGAGGAGGAAATATAGTATAGAAACTTCCACACTGGAATCAATGGTGGCTATAGGTTGATCCAAAGAAAGAGGGGAAAAATTGATAGGTACATCTAGATCCAAGTCAAAAGGAAAAAGGAGTAAGCTAAAATGTTGGTATTACAATAAACCAGGGCATCCTAAGATATATTGTTGGAAAAGAAAAGTGTCCTAGTATGACTCAAAAAATGAAGCAAATATGGTTTTATTAAGTCCAAGTATGGTTAATAAAGTTTTGTTTGTTTTTAATTTCTCACAATATAAAGAAGAATGGTTGTTATATTATGGTCATTCCGATCACATGTGTTCACATAGAAGTTGGTTATCTTCTCATCAACCTATAGATGCCAATCTTTTTATTATGGGAAGTGATATTTCTTATAAAACTATTGGGATTAGGAGCATTAATATTAATATGTTTGATGGTATTGTAAGAATTTTTATGGATGTTATACATGTACCATAAATTAAAAATAATTTAATTTCTTTGGGATTTTTGAATTCTAGAGGTTACAAGTTTATAAGTCAAGGTGGAGCACTGAAAGTGTCCAAGGGCATCTTGGTGGTTATGAAGGATACAAATATTGGAAACCTTTACAAACTAGAAATGAGCACTCAAGTAAATGAAGAAACAATGATATATAATGAAGCAAGTGCATCTACTTGTTTATGGCATCCACGACTAGGCCATATGAGCAAGAAACAATGGGGGTTGCGGGTACTTGTAAATTGTAAGTTAGTTCCAGAATTACAATCTTTGAATTTATACAAGTTTAATATCTATGTTGGTTATAATGATGGAGATAAGGGATGTAGATTGTAGGATCCTACTACCCACATTAGGGAATCATTGTGTGGCCTAAAGGTAACCAAGAAATGGTTCAAGATGTTTGATTCCTTCATGGTTACCTAAAATTTATTAAGAAGTGAGTATATCCATTGTGTTTACTTTGAAAGTTTGGACAATGATACATTCATTATCTTGGTGTTATATGATGATGATATGTTTGTTTCAATCCAAAAAATGATTAAGATTAGTAGGTTAAAGGCCCAGTTGGCCAGCATGTTTTAGATGAATGATCTAGGAGCAACACATCAAATCTAGAAATAGAAGTACACAAATATAGGGAAAATGGTAAGTTGTGGTTATCACAACAAAATTTTATGGTGAAGATACTAAAGAGGCTTAGTATGAACATTGTGAAACTAATAAATTTATCTTTATCTTTCGATTGTGAGATTTCTTCATGTTTATGTATTGTTATTAAGGAAGAAAAGGATTATATGTCTCGTGTACCATTTTCTAATATAGTAGGAAGGTTTATGTTTGCGATGAAATGTTCAATACTAAATATTTCACATGCAGTTGGTGTCGTCGGTGGACATGTGACAAAACTAGGTAAAGAACATTGGAAATGGGTGTTTTGGTATATTAGAGTCATTTTATCACCTACAATGGTTTTAATGATTTCGTCTTTGGTTATGTTGATTCAAAGGAGGTGGAGGGGTCCATACTGAAGAAAATCGTGCAGACATGTTCAAACAACCAATATTGTTAGAGAAGTTGGGGTGGTGATTGGATTATCTTGGCTTACAAAAAAGGTGATGAATGAATTTGGGCAAGGTATCAAGTAAACTATTGTCAAGATGGATATCATTGAATAGGTGGAAACAATACGATGTTTTATTACTTCAATTGGTTCCAACAGTTCAAATTTTGTGCGGGAATTCAATCATTACTCTGATTCACAAATAATCAGGCATTGTGATATATACATGTGTAGCCCGTAGATTCAAATAGAATAGATTTTCAATCCTATTGGGTTATTCTGTAATATATGATATTGAACAATAAGAATACTATTTCCCTTTCCTGTGGATATTCTCTGTGTGATTGTTGTTCAGTTAATGTTTGTTGTAACTCTATGTATCTAGTCTATTGTTGCATTCTTTGTGCTTGGTATCCCAATATACATATGGGTTTTCATCACCTTGTATTTAGATGCCATCAATATTTTCATTTCTCTTCTTATGCTCTTGCATGCCTCTGTTCGTTAATCCTATCCACCCATATGTACAAAGAACAATTAATTCCTTAAATTTGTATTTGAATAATTACATACACTCACTATCCTATACTATACAAGAACAAAGTAAATTATCACATAATATATCATGTTTGGTTTGTACAAACCATGCTTAATGATCATGTGCAACTTAATTGAGTGTTTTTGAAATTACAAATACTTTCCTCTAGTTTTTAAAATTGCAAGTTTGAAAAAAAAATAGTTGAGACTTTGGTGGAGAGATTGATTTAATTGCATAGAGAATTTAAATTTGTAAAATAAAATATTTGAGTATTTGGTGGTGAGATTGATTTAATTGAGTAGATAATTTAAATTTTCTAAATTGTTTTGATGTTTTTCAACCACTAAAACTCAAAAAGTGGATAAAACCCTATCATTTTTTAAATAAATTTAGGAGGTTTTTTTTTAACGAAAATATAATATAGTTTCATTTTTATCATAAGTAATATAGTTTTAATTGATTGATACATGAAATTCTATTTTAATGGTTTTAGTCTATTTTAAGAAAATCTATATGGTTAAAATCAAAAAAATGGTGTGAAATTGCTTAAGAGTTGGCCGAAAGTAGAGTTGAATAAACCTAAACTCACTTATATGAATGTCATGAGTAGAATTTTGGATAGAATTTCAAATGGTAGATAATGACCCGAAAGAGACACACAATGCATTGTCAAAATTAAAAAAAATTAAAATGAAGTGGAATTTTAGATTTACTAAAAAGATTATGTTTGTTCACTTTTAAACTTATTCCTACACAAAATTTATCAATAACTTATAAATTTGTCCACTTTTTAGTTTACTTGTAATTTCCAAATTGTTATGGGACAAAATCTCAGAGGGATCTCATTGGTTGGACAACAAGATCTCCCTAGGATTATCTTAGTAATACTCGGCATAAAGGGGTTGATTCCTATGATTTTCTAGATGCAATCAAAATCATTTCTTTTTAACCAAGAAGGAGGTTGAACATACCTTAGATCGACAGTTTTCCTCATGTTTCCTAGTTGTTATAGCTCTTGAGATCCAACTTCATCTCCTAAAATCTACTTCCTGCACACAAGAATACAAACAACCACCTACACATTATCCTTCTAATGTTAGGAAAATCAAATTCACTAGATCTATTATGATCTAATACTCATAATACTAGATCCAATTCATTTATGAATAGAACACAAATAATATGGAGGAAAACCAATGATCTATTGATTAATCATGAATACAGTACATCAATATTACATACCTTGAATGTAGATGCATTTCCCTTTTCTCCTTGCTCCTTACTTATCCCATCAACTTCTTGGTCAAGCTAGGCTCATTGACTTCTGGCTATGATGGACAGGACAGGCACCTCTACAAATGGGAAGCATAACATTACTCTTGAATTCTCCTCCTCTTTCCCAATAATTTCCTTTGTTATATAGTTCTTTGGAGGAGTCTTAAGAGAGTTTATATATTTTATAGAGACCACTAGAGACTCAAATGATGTGAATTCCTAGGCCCTTGACATGAATATACAACTCATCCCTTGCATATCATATCGTAACTCCCTGAATCTAGAAATTTTACAGATCCTCGCATGTTGAGATACTAGTGACCCACAAGGATCCTCACTTGTTTTCTACTATGTGTCTTGTGAGGATCTCCAAAAGGGATCAAATCTTAGGGGAAATTTGTGGGTCTCACTTGTATTCTTATCATCTAGCTTCTTCTTGTTGGCACCCTTGGGGATGCAATCTCCAAGGTTGTTTTGTTAAAGCATTTGGGCCATTTGATCTTTTTTTGCATGCATGCATGCAGATTCTCGATGGAATCCTTTATGGAAGTAAGTTCATTTCTCCCATTTTCTTCCCTTTCCAACTTTGGATCCGGAGGCATCGTTGAAGGGTTTTGAGTACCCTTCCTTATTCATATTTTCATGTGCTTTCCTTTTGTCTTTGTCTTTATATTTCTGATTTTGATGACCGCTACCATCATGCACAATAAGTGCATGTGCCTTTGGTCCTTTGATTTTTCCCATGTTGATAAGCTTGTTTTGCTCGTGTCAAAGATTCAATAAATACATCAAGAGAGGGAATCTTCTAGGTGGATCCATAGGCAAGCCTAAATGAATGAAATGTGGATACAAACGTCGAGTATTCCAGACCAATTTTGGAGAGAATGGTGAGAAATATTTGTGTCTCCTCCTTAGATTTATCAACCCCGCAAGCCTTGATTGCAACAATAAATCCTTATATTTGGTAAATAAATCTTGGAGATTGTCGAAGGATTTTGGATCCAATGTGAGAAATTCCAACTCAAGCATGTGTCCCCTCATCTTGTCCTGTTTTCCAAAAATCCCTTCCATGGTGGTCCAAGATTCATTGAGGGTTTTATAGGAGGATATGTGAAAAAGGAGTTCAGGAGAAATGAGACTGCAAATAGTTCCAAACACTTCATGCATTTGATTTAGATAATTGGATTTTTATATGGATGATGTGGGTTTGGTCTCTATTTCCATGGTTAACTTGTATAATCCTCTTCCTCGAAGATGCACTATCATCTTCTTTTTCCATGCAAAGAAATTGTACGGTGTAAGAATGAATTCTTTTGGAAATTCCATTTTTCCGCTATCTTCAATATTCGGTGCCTGCAAAAAGAATCTGGTGTGTATTTTTCCTAGAAATATGTTAGCTTTGATACCATGTAAATGTGTTGAACCTGCATAGAAAATATCTAGCTAGAAAATGGCATACATAGTTTGCAGAGAAAATATGAGAAACGAGAAGGAGAGAAAGAATGGAAGAATTCTCATTAACCAAATGAATGAATGATAATTTACACATGATATAGTCTGTATAATTCAACCAATGTGCACTCGAGGAGAATAAAATGTGCCATAGTGTTGGTCTAGAGTGTTCTAGACACACACCAACAGTTACAAGAGTAAACTTCCACCTAGTCCAGTCTCTTAGGCAATTACGAGAGTGAACTTCCACCTAGTCTGAGTTAACTAGTCTCTTAGTCTTCATTTAACTGACTAAAATAGAGTGAAGTGAGGAGGAGAATAGGGAATCATGAATAATGAGCTAATCTAGTGATAATCCCAAGGAAAATGTGCATTAGCTAGTGATTATCCCAATGTTACATGGTGATGATTCCAATGTGGCATCTAGACTCCACTCAACTGATCAAACTGAAGTGTGAACTGAAGAGAATATTATCCTAGAGGAATATTCTCCCTAAGTTATAGGAGACTAAATAATGACTGATAAACATAGGGAAAACCTTAGGAAAAAGAAATCCTAGGTGTTTGTGAAGTATCTCCAACAGTCTTTCATTAAGCTTCCCTAGTTTGACTATTACTTCAAAACCAAATTCTCAGAATAATAACAGCCATCTACAGATCCTCCCCCCCAACACTAGATTGTTGACTAGATATTTGAGGGTAGAATGATATGTGAACATTTTAAAGTGTTTAACAAATAAATAGTGTCTGAATTTCTAAAGTGCATATACCATGGCTAGGCCTTCTCTTTCCGTGGTGTTGTAATTCTGATCAGATTCTGACAACTTCCTTCTTCCAAAGGCTATAGGATGGTGTAAGTCCCATTCTCTTGGTTGTGCCAAAATTGATCCAAGTGTTATTTTTGATGCATCTACATGCACATGAAATGTCTTTTCCCAATATGGAAATACTAATATAGGTGTTGTCATTATCTTTTCCTTTAGAGTGTCCAATCCTTGTTGGCAATCCTCATTCCACTAAAATATGGTGTCCTTCTTTAACATTTTTTCCATTGGTGTAGTAATCTACACATACCCCTTTATAAACTTCTTGTAGTAGTTGGTATGTCTTTGTGTGGCTCTTAACTGGCACACTGACTTTGGTGGTGGTAAATTCACAATGACTGCAATCTTAGCAGGATCAACTAGTAATCCATGTTTTCACATTATATGTCCCAACAATATCCCAAAATGTGTACAAAAATGCATTTCTTGATGTTTAATGATATTTGACATTGCCTGCATCTTTCCCAACATTAGTCTTAAAACTTCTAAATGGTCTTTCAAAAGACTATACATATTCCAATCATCCAGATTGTTTGCACCCAATTCGTCACTTGGTGAGCAAATAAAGGGTGCTTACATGCCCAGTTGGGTCTTGCTAGGCATGACAGCTGTAGAGGAAATGGTTAGAAAAAGAACAACAAGACTATAAACAAGAATTAAACTAAAACAAACTAAAACTATGAGCATATGAAAAAAGAAATAACAAAGACAACAAGACCAATATCACCAATGTTTTGAGCTGGTCTATTGATGAAATCCAAAGCACAATGAAGAAAGGGAACTGTGGTTCCTTCTTCCTCCAAAGGAAGGCTCTTAAGGCCCTCACAAACTTGCTCTCCTTACAATAAGAAAATGAGAATGATGGTGAAAGAACTCAAAGCATATCCACTCAATAAAGGGGTAGATAGCTCAATGAAATGGTGCTAATGTGTTATTGTCAAGGAGTGAGTCCTTAAAACAATCTAAGAAGCATAAAATTACATGAAATTCCTTGAGAAAATGATGTTTCTTCATGGCTTTTTATAGCATAGCATTGGGTGATTATGTAACTCCTTTGAGGTGTGAAAAGGGGTTGTTTAGGGCTTAATTAGGTCTTTGACCAGCCTACCATGTGGATTCAGCTCAGATTTGATGGTCAAATCAGGTTGGGAGTTGGTCCATAAGTGGTTGGGAGGTTGACCAATTCAATAAATGTGTCGTTTAGCAGGTGCGCGGGTTTTTGCGCTAACAGTCGCGTGTTGTGCGTGCATGCGTGCATGATACATTTATGTAAAGCGCATGTGCACGCGCACCAAACTCCTTTAAAGCGCCCTTCAATTTTTGGTTACTTTGTATAGTTTTTGACCCTTTTGCAATGCTGTGAATTTAATCCAGTGCCATGAATGACTTCATTACGGTCTGGCGATGTTGAGTTCTTATCGGCATGTGCGGACGAAATTTCAGTGATAACAGATGCCCCCTGATGGATGAGGTTAGGAGCAAACGTATAGCCGAAATCCATCAATGTTTCTTTTACTGAGAATGGTGTTGTAAGAGAGAGCAATAGTGAGACCGTGTAGAGTAATCTGCTGGAGAAGAAAGGAATTGGTAGAACCCGACCTTCCAGAAGGTGTGTAACAATATACAACTGTGTACAAACGAGGCGGGCATGCCCCATGCTCGTGTTGTGTAACTCTGAAAAAAGATGACTGAAGTGTTGGTGTAGACAACTGTAGCGCCCTCGGGGGCGGTAATGATAAAGGCAGAAGACAATTATGCAAAGGAACATACTCTAAACAATAGGCAATGATCGCGATAATAAGCAACGACGATGATGCAGGCATTGATGGCCCTACCAAGTTCAGAGGTCTTCGGCAAATGATAATAATAACTGCAATAGTTGCAAAGTAAGACCCACCATAACATGAGAAAGTGTTGGCGTCGAATTTTATGGGGGCCAACAACAGCAGGGAGCAATGGTGTTTCACCCTGTGCTGTCCGAGATCTCTCATTAAATGGGAAATGAGAATCAAGATAATGTCACCCTTCTGGAAAATTGTATTGATGTCGACAAAAAGGGGACGCGACTCCCAGAAGCAAAGGGATTCATGAAATCTACTGAGGTGAGAAAATTGGCAGAGGTAAATGGACGAAGTCAAGAAGTGGGAAGACTCAGGATGACCCTTGGTTGGAGGGTGTATGATATAAGACAAGGTTGAGTGTCAGGGGGATGCCAAGACTGAGGATAAGTTGTGCCAGAGGAGGGACAAGGTGAACAAATTCAGAGGGTAGAGGCAAGTGACCTGTGAAGTACTC